>CM035802.1:16673409-16740909 GCA_020466265.1 Siphamia tubifer
ATGCAGTGAATTTCAACATCTGTAATATTTTTTTTTTTTTTTTACTGAAGTTGTTAACGCCTTTGTGATATAAAACCTAGAAAAAAAAAAACCAATACTGTTGTTCTGTAAAGCTGCAGAAACACTTGAAGTTGTTATGGTCAGACAAGGACAAACTGATGTAAAAAACTGTTTTTTATTCCAACGCACTCAACACAAATAATATTGAAAAACAGATGAGATTATTCAGAGCTACTATACAAGCTGTCAGGGTTTTATTTAATTTAAACTATCTAATGCAGGGGTTTCAAACATGGGGCCCGGGGGCCAAATGCGGCCCGCCAATGGTTCCAGTACGGCCCGTGGGATGAAGAGCATAATAACCAATTAAATGACTCCATATTTTCTTCTAATTTTTTATTTTTATTTTTTTTTTGGCTTATAAATGACAACATCATTGTTTTAACTGCCGAAATAATATTAAATTATGAAAATATTTACATTTACAAACTATCCTGTGAAAAATAAAATGTGAATAATCTGAACAAATTCAGTTTTAATCCATGATATTTATTTCCTGTGCAATTCCCAAACGTCACTGAAAGTCCATCTTATTGTTGGTACAGTAACACCAGCATATATTTGTTGCACTGATGCTCCTGCAAGTAATAATCAAAGCCTGAAATGCAGGTGGACTGTGCAGACTGAACGATGCAGATGTTCATTCCCACAGTTAGGCATATTTTGTTTATTTCTGAGATAAATTATACACCATTATCGAAACACTGCAGGCATTTTTCCACCAAATGACCTGTTATTTCCTACATCACAAACTAAACTCTGCTCCAAAATCACTTCTGCTTGAAGCATCTGTGGTTTTAATATAGCCTGAGGAACCTGTACAAGCTCTTATTACGCAGCAGCAACACACCTGAGGTCAAATGATTTATGTTTACGCCATCATATTGGAAGAAAACCACCAGCTAAACAGAGCCAGGCCTGTTCAATAACTGTCTACAAGTAAAATATTTCCAGAATAAAAGTAATGAAATGTTACCACGTGTTACTGTGTTACGGAAAAAGAAAACTCAAGTCTTAAATGGTGGTTAGTTCAAGTACCAGATATGCTTCAAAACACTGTCTTCACATTATGATCAAGGACTCTTTGATATGTGGACATTTGGAAGCAGGATTTGAACCGTTAAACTTTTGGTTATTGGACAACCTGTTCTACCAACTGAAACCCAGCCAACCTTTATCAAGCAACTGTGTCACAGCCATCCATGATGTTCCTGTTTGACAGTGACCAACAGAGAAAATAAATAAGACTAGATTAGGTTCAATTATTTATATACAGAACAACTAATACACACACACACACACACACAGCTGCATGCTGCCTGTTTTGTGTTTTAATAAAATAGGAAGATGACACACATGAATGAAAACTAATGGATTTCAGAGACATTTAATCTAAAATGGACTGGAATAAATGTGATCAAATTTCATAGCAGTACACCATTAAATATATTGTGTGTCTATGAATAAATCACATTCCCCCCAGATGAGGGGTATCAAACATGTGGCTCGGGGGGAAAATGCAGCCCGCCCAAGGTTCCAATCCTACATGTTCATATTAACAAATATTAACTCCAGTCAGACAACAGCAGAATAAACTACATCTGTCTTCTAATATGGCAGCATATATGATGTCATTGGCAGTGGTCTACACTATAATATTTCATTAATTTACTCATTATCTGAACCTGCTTTATCCTCACTAGGGTCATATGAAGCCTATCTAGACATGTGACCCGTTCATCACAGACTGAACGTACACAGTAAATTTTGCAGTGTTAAATCAACACTTAGAGAGTTTATTTAACTTCTTCTAGAGTGTATTTGGTCCCATTGTCTCCAAATTAACACTGCAAAATCTACAGTGTATAGAGACACACTATCACTGATTAGATTAACCCCTTTTATAATATATCAACAACATGAAAAAATATATACATATATATATATATATATATATATATATATATATATATATATATATATATATATATATATATATATATATATATATATATATATATATATATATATATATATGTATGTATGTATGTATATTTCTGTATTTAACCTCCTGAGGTCCAGAGATGTTAAAGTTATATTTATTTATTTATTTTATATTTAATAAGTATATTGGTTAGAAATTGCAAAATGCAGCAGGTTTCAGATACATTTTTTGATGTATTTGTATTTATTTTCTTATTCTTTAGTGGAATGTCCTGTGCAACAGACAGATTTTTTTAACTACAGTAAAACCCATGTCCTCTACAGAGGACAAAAATATATTGTTGGGTCGTTGGAGGTTAATATTAATGCCAACTGTCTTCCATTATACTGTGTTTTAGGAAATGATGCATTTTTCTTTGCTGTATTACTATACAAATTAAACAACCTTGCCCTTGTTTTAAGGATAGTGCCCACACAGAAGACAAATACTGACAGAGATATTCTTGAGGTGCCATCTTGATTTATTTAAATTACTTTGTTGCAATGATTCACAGAAGAGGAACCAAAGGTTAAGCAAACACCTTTGTATCAGCACAGAAGCTCAAGGCAAAGCTTTAAAAAGACATTTCTCACATCTGTTTGCACCACTTCTGGTGTTTCTTACGCACTTAGAAATGCATTTCAAGTTTCAGAAGGCATAATAAGGCAATATTCAAAATAGAATTTAACATCTTTTAAGTTTAAATACACTCAAACAAAGATACAGTTGCTCTTTACGTCACAGTGCAACAAATTTAAGGCAAGGATAAAAAGCAACAAGTTACACAACACAGACAAATAACACATACAAATCAATTTAGTCATCAGTTTATCCTGTCACACAAACATATTAAAAAAACAGTCTGTGTGCATGTGCATGCAATAAGACGCAAAGAAGAAAACAAGTGCAAATTTACAAATATCTACACAAAACACAAATTCACTGATTTGATTGTAAACCATTATGGGTTAAAAAGAATATATTGGCACTGAGAAGGATTTGAAACAGAAATTGCAATTGAAAGATGAACTTTCTGTAGTAAAATGCATTTTTTTCTGTCCATAAAATACCCTATGATTGCATTATGTTTATGAGAGGCATCAAATTTGGCCTGAAAATTTGTATATACATGCTTATAAAAGATACTATGCAAAACCCAAAATGGTTTTTATCAGTTTTTGGCAGATGCAAAAAAATGAAACAAACAAACAAACAAAAAAATAAATATGTTCACTAGTGCCAGTGAATAAGCCTCAGAAAGATGCATCTTGTTTCTAGGCTCATTCACCAAAGATGTTTTCTTGTGCATTGAAAGGTAAAATGTTGTGAATGACTTTTTGCTTTCTCACCACTTTAAGGTGAGTGAATATTGTTAGAACACTGAACAAAATACATACTCATTAAAGTATCTTTTTTTTTTTTTTACTGGTGTATTATATTTGTGCTCTTGATTCAGGATTCAAACATTTCCAAAAATAATCTAGTTTGATGCATCTTCCCTCTGTGAGCAGCTTTAAAATTGCATTTGTTATAAAGAAAATTACTTCTTTTTGTTTTTTTTTTTTTTGTACAAAAGTACCCTATATCTGAAATAAGCTCTTTGTCCATTGTCAATTTCCGCTCCACTTTGGTTCGAAGAGTGACACACTTTAGTAAGAAAATTCTAGCTTTTGCTTCCATTTCCTCTTTTGACATTTGTACATGGAGCAAAAGAGAAAAAGTGATTGCAGGTGAAATAGCTTCCCTGTGGAATCACCTGTTTCTTGCAAAACACATTTACATATATATATATATATATATATATATATATATATATATATATATATATATATATATATATATATATATGCACAGTTCATCAATCCAAATTCATTTTCACAATAGATACATATGGAGGTAGATTACAAAGGACTATGTAAACTTCTACATGCAATGCTTTAGTTCTCAATGTAAGCATTTTTGGATGGAAACGGTGAAAGAAGAAGAAATTAAGCTTGTGGATTGATCTATATACATCCAGGTCAAATTTTTTTTCAAGAGTTACTTCAAATTGCACTTTAGAGCTGTACCGACAACAATTCCCTTAACCCATAAAGACCCAAACAGTGACTGGCGACTAAAAATATCTACTGATCTAAACTGTTTAATACCCATTGATCCACTAATGTTATTTATACATATAAAAATTTAAGCAAAATGCAGTTTCTCAGCTTTAAACAGAATCACGTATGTGCATTTGGATGCTTTAAGAATCTGTAGTAACCATGGAAACACTGTCATCTTCTATAACATTGATTCACCAGTAAACCAATGGATAAGTGTTATGACGTTCATTTTGTCTTCTATTAAGCAGATAACATCTAAAAATTAAACTTACTAAACAAAAGAAAAAAAAGGAAAGTATGATTAAAGTATAAAACCCACAAAGTTGGATCCATGACAGTGGATGGAAACCTTTGTTTTTATATTCAGTTATTGATATATTTGTGGAAAAAAGTAAATTTTTCATCAATATTCTTTTTTATTTTACAAACATTTACATTGTAAGTAATTTCAAATAATGTAAAATACCTGATTTTGACTGAAAAAAAGTGCAAAATACAGAGAATAATGTACAGTAAATTGTGATAAATGACTAAAGAAAAGTTAAAAAAAAAAAGTTTGGGAACTGACAAAAAAGAAGCACTGGGTCTTTATGGAACCTTTGAAGATCCAAATTAATTAACTGTGATCATGAAAAGCTGAGAAACTGCATTCAATTATTTCAATGTAATATATAACATTGATTCACCAATAAAGCCAGTGCAGTTGGATCAATGACAGTAGAAGGATGCACTTGCATTACATTCAGTTACTACTTATTCAGTCCAAAACAATAAGCTTTGAATTCACTCATGACATGATCTGTGAATAATATATGACTTAATATGAAAAATGCAAAATACAGCAGATATTATAATAAATAGTGGTCAATCACTCAAAAACACTTACATATAGAGAACATTTCCTTTGAGAACTTCCACAAAAGTAGTACTGGGTCTTTATGGGTTAAACAGCGGGGCTTAATTGTACAACGTAGTGTTAACCTACCTCACCCAGACCCCGACTCAAAAAAACAAACAAAAAAACAACCCAACACATTTTAACTCTCATTTCAGTTATTTATAGCCACTCCACATTGAGCTGTTCCCAAACCAAGCAAACCTACAAACATAGCTTTAGTGTGTTACACATACACACACACACACACACACACACATGTACACACACACACACACACACACACACACACACACACACACACACACAGCATGACATGAGGGTTAAACCATCTGCTCACACACAGAGGTGGTAAAAGTACTCACATTCTGTACTTAAGTAGAAGTACAGCTACTGTTGTGAAAAAATACTTTGGTCATGGTAGAAGTACTGATTCAACTCCTAAAGTAAAAAAAAAACAAAACAAAAACAAAACTTTAACTTCTCAATTGTAATAAAGTAAAAAGTAAAACTGCATGTTTTTGGCCATGAATGAAAAAACAATTATTTAACCAGAGAAAATGATAAAAGTTTCAAAAGTATCCAAAAATAAAGCCTTTAAAAGTGAGTTACTGTGTAGATAATGTGTTTGATTAAGGTCACAGTACTCAGTTTAGTGGGTATGAACAGAAAATGTAGGAAAAAAGAAGTCATAACTGAGATAATATATATATATATATATATATATATATATATATATATATATATATATATATATATATATATATATATATATATATATATTATAACATGACATTATAAAAAAGCATAATCATGAAATTGTGTAAAAATTCTAAAAAAAAAACTCAATTATGAGTCACATTTATAAGATAAAAGACAACAATGATATATAAAGTCACAATTTCTCTCCACTGATGTTCTCTCTGAAGTGACTTTAGTTTGAAAAAAATTAATGAAAAAAATTAATGAGTCTATTCTGAGAATGTAAAGAGTATAAAGTACAGATATTTATGAACAAATCTAGGGAGGGGAAAGTCAAAAGTTTACAGAAAAGTAAATACTCAAGTAAAAAACAGATACCTAAAAAAATTTACTTAAGTACAGTAATGGAGTACTTTTACTTGGTTACTTCCCACCCCTGCTCACACACACATAAACGCATGTGAGCAGCAGAAAATCTCCTTGAAGGTTTTCCTCATTTCCTGGCTGCGAAAGGCGTAGATGATGGGGTCAATGACAGAGTTGCACATGATCAGAATGAGGTACATGTTGAAGTGAGACATGAAGCAGGTGCAGTAAGGGTTCCTGGGACAGCTGATCATGAGGATGAGATGAAGGAAGAAAGGCGCCCAACACACTACGAACACCCCCAGCAGGATGGTCAGGGTGATGGCGCCCTTCATGTTGGCACGCTGCTGGATGGGTGCATTGCCAGGCAGGGCGGCGATCCTCTTCATGTGCAGGCGCGCCAGCAAGAACATGTGCACGTACAGCGATGCCATGAGGACGAGCATGGTGAAAAACATGGTAATGAGGCAGATGAGGACGGTGGTGCTTTCCGAGTAGATGATAAACAGGATGCCGGAGACGGTGCAGCACGTCCAGATGCTGCTGATGACCAGCATCGCTCGACGCAAAGTGACGATGTTGTGGTATCGGAGCGCATAGAAAATAGTGATATAACGGTCGACGGCAATAGCGAGCAGGCTGCAAATAGATGCCAACAAAGAGCTACAGATCATAGAGTCAAACACATTGTCCATATTTCGGATCACTGTGACCGGGATGGTTAGGTTGCCTCCATTGATGAGTGCGATTACGATAGTTTCCGAAGCATTGGAGACACTCACCAGCATGTCAGCCACCGCAAGGCTACAGATGAAAAAGTACATAGGTGAGTGAAGGTTCTTGTTTTTGACGATAGCGGCCACTACCAGGATGTTCTCCAGCAGGCTGATGATACCCAAGGTGAGGAAAACCTCAGTGGAAATCAGCAGCTGCTCGTAGCATCCCGTCGAAGAATCCTTCTCCGATAGGTCTTTGTTGAGTGGCGAAGTCCCTGAAGGTTCGCTGCTGCTATTGCTGTAGCTTTGAGTCAGTCCATGGTAGTTTGTGGTGTTCATGTTGTCGGCTTTTCAGATGCAGATTCTCAGTAGAAGTGGAGCTCAGCCATCTCTTTTAACTTCTGCACACTGAAGAAATGCCCTTCAATGTTCTGTTGTTTTTGTTCCTCTTTTGCAGTGTTCAGGCTGATGGAAATAAAAGATAATTCATCCTTTCTCTTTTCATCTCGTCACTCCATGAGGAAAAAAGCCTTGAGATAATAAGTGAAGAAAGTGAAGAGGAATTCAGAGGTGCATGCAGGAGGGAGAGCGACTCAGACTGAGTGTGTGCAGCTCAGGATCACTGAGCCACTGATCACATCATCAAATCACAGCCCGCTGTTGGTCTACCTCCCTCTCTCTCTGACGCTCTACCGTCCGCTACCACACACATACACTCACACACAAACCCTCCCTGTTTTCTTCTTCACAATAAAGTAGGAGGTGGAGGAGTTAAAGATGACATATTGAATTAAAGGGGATATATCATGCAAAATGCACTTTTTAATGTTTTTACAAACACACATATGTGTGCTCTGTGAGGAGAGCATTAAATTATGGAGAAAACCCCCCCAAAAAACATCCACTCTCCTTTTCTCCTGATTCATTTTGTGTTGGAGGGGGATGAAAACAGTCTGTTTTGGACACGTCACATGCACAGATTAATTTAAATACCCCACCACACCAGCTCTGGTAACCCCACCTACATCAGATGGCTGAGTAGTTAGTGCTCTTGCCTCACAGCAAGAAGATCTGGGTTTGATTCCCTGACTGTGTGGTCCTTTCTGTGTGGAGTTTGCATGTGGATGGGTTTCCTCTGGGTTCTCTGGTTTCCCCCATCACCCAAAAAACATGTTTGTTAGGGTAAAATCCTAACAAAGGCAGGTGATTTTGACCATTAGCCTGGCTGTACAGCAGGAGATGCGTCCCTGGTTGCCCCGCATGTCTGCCCACTGCTGCTGACAGGTTATCCCAACGGCATTAAAGAAAAGGATGGGTTAAATGCAGAGGACACATTTCATTGTGCAGTGTATAATGACAAATAATTTACTTTAGTTCTATACTTTACGTTTACTTTACTTATCAGACAGCCACCTCTGTTCGCAGACCCGCCCTGGTGCATTGGGGTCTGCACCCCGGCCGTGGAGCGTGTGTCCCGGTCCATGGTTGGTCTGACCCAGGTTGATTGGACAGGCTGGTCCGTGGGTGGCACCGCAACCATGGTGTTGTTACTCATCTGGCTGGCCCGGTTCCAGACAAACTGGAACCTGAATATGCACGGGGGCTGTTAACGGACCATGACGCAAAGGCACCGGGGCTGTAAAACTCAGCACTCAGACCACTTTGATTCTCTCCAGCTGATTTTATCTCATCTGCGTTTCTATTTCTCCTCCTTCACTTTTTCGGGTTCCATTTCTTTCTTCTCTTCTAACTCTTTCTCTTCTTCCTCTCAGTAGAACGTGGAAGGGTCAGCTGTAGCTCATTGCATGAGGCACAAAAACTGAGCATTTGAAAAGGACTGTTTCTCCAGGTTGAAGAGGCTGCTGTATCTCTTCATCAATGTGGTATTTTGACCAGAGCATGTCGCATGTGTGTTAACTTGTGGTAAATGGGCATGATCAGGGGCGTAGCATTTGGTTCACTGTAGGGGGGGCAATGACTTGTTTCCGCTTTACTTCCTGAACTCCTCCTGCATATGCTTTTCACTTCCATTCTGGCTCCTCCAGTTTGTTTTGCTTCAAAAGGAAAAGTGCCTCAGCATCTACGTCTGCTGTCATTGGTTGTAAAAATGCGAGAAAAGACCTGAATGAGTGGTTAGAAAGAGAATGTTTTTCCACAAACCTGCCACAAAGAGGCAATGTTCATGCACTCCGTTGTTTTCTTTTTTTTTTTGCAAACCTGATAGTGACTCTGAATCACAGGCCTAGCTGAAGGCATTGAATTAAAAAATAATCCACAAAGTAGACTGGCTTTACCCACAGCCAAAGAGGCGACAAGTCACCGAGCAGACTACTGTCTCCCTAAAGAGACTTAAACTTCAATCTGATGGTAAATTCAGCAACTTTAGCTATGAAATGAAAACTTTAGCTATGAAACTGACAATACTGTTAGTTCTGAAGACATTATCATACACTAACATTGCTACCGGTGTTTTGCTAAAACAGCTGGTTCACTATAGGCTAATGTTCACAGACAGTAGAGCATTATGCCACATACTAGTCAACCACTCACTAGTCACTAGATTTGCTTTCAGATACACAAAATGATTGTGTTTGTATGACATAACACAACTGACTTTATTGCAGATACTGATACGCCTCGGAGGCTTTCAGATTGTCCATAGCTTTCCTGTCTATTGTGATAGAGTCCACGAAATACGCACAAATCTTGCTGTACGTTACGTTGGGCCATGCCGTCATATTATCCTCCCAGGTCTGCACTAAATTCAGGTGGGGGATAATGACGCCATCTCCAGACAAAGTACTTAAACTGTGTTCTCAGGACACTATAGCTCACAAAAATCTATTAATCCAAGTTAAAACATTAGTAAAACACTGCACAACTAACTTCCGATGGAAATTAATTGGATATCTGGACAGTAATGGCACCGCTCAGGGTTTGTTGGGTAAGCTTGTCTATAGGTAGTGTTGGTGTTCATAACTATAGACCAGACTATAGACCCCTTCACAGTCAATATCATTCAAACGTCAGAGGAAGTTGCGCATGCAGACCGGACTCAAAAAACTGCATGGAAACGCTGTTATTTATATAGATGACATACCTAAAGCAGAGCTAGAAATGCCTTGTTGTTGTGTTGTCGGCTGTCAGAAACATTACAAGGACAGGGTTAAACTGTGTAGAATTTCATCTGGATCTCAACCATTAAAAAAAATAAATAAAAAATCGATGTCTATGGTGACAAGCGATCAAGTGTGTTGAGTGAGATCAGAGCACAATCAGGAATGGCTGTTTCTCTGTCCTTGCCATTTTAAAAACAATTGGGACCTTGAATAAAACTGCTGCAGCATGACCCAAACCTACAATGAAGGACAGACTGAAAATAAAAAGAAAGATATAGGAGATATCCAAGTAGGTGCTTAAGTGATTAACCTCCTAATAGAGTAACCTGCTAGCTTTTTCTAGTTAATAAGGACTCCAGGCTCTTCTGTTATCAGGTTTACCACCACCTCTAGGTTATCTTACCCAGGCTTATCACTAAACCACCTACTTGGAATAATACCCCACTGCAAAGACAAACAATGACAACTTCCTCAGTCCAGTAGGATGTTTACCCTGTCATACATGTGCAGTTATCTGTCTAAATAGAACCATCTAGTTTATTGTAAAGCACTCAGGCTTTGTACATACTAAACCTTCTGGACCTGATACTGACTTGGTAAACATTTTTAATTTCAGTTACAGAAGTTTACGTCTATGTTGGTGAAAAACACGATTTACCCATGCCCACACATAACATAGTCGTATGTGTCTAAACACTTGTAGGTGCAAAGATTTTCACGAGTGTACATAGAAGGCTTGTCAATTAAGTATGTATATGTCAGGCCAGTGTATACTTGCAAAACCTACTGACATTGTCCATCCACTCTTTTTATCAAGTAAGGATCCGGTAGGCGATGCCCACATTTAAGTGCTAATTTATTTTATGTAGCATTCTCGATCATAAAAAGACACAGATTCATAATAGTCTTACAGCTCATAATGCTGGTCTACAGAAAGTGCCATTGTTTCTGTGTTCTGGCTGCGTGCGCATCCTAGCAACATTCTGTTTGTTTGCTATGAGTGTCAGGTCCAAGATGCTTGAGGAATCTTAAAGGTGCGTTCACAAACCGTGGTAATTTTAGGTAGCTACAGGGGGTGATGGCTACTTTGTAGCAAGAGTGCAGCATGCAAGATAAAGTTTACGAACTCAACACACTCAACAAACGTTTACAGTTGTTTTATTTTTCCCATGCAATCAGGAAATAAGCATTTCTAAATATAATAATTTAATAATAATAAAAAATCTGATAGTTGTGGCACTTCTTTTTTAACATTTAGTAAATATTGGTAAGGTTTTGTGTATATGTCCAATGGGAAAGTGAATAGTATTTTCCATAATAATAAGGGTTATTTATTTTTAGGTGCAAATCCAGTACCTGTGTAGACACAATTTTACTACAACATACTATACTCTTATTATCCCCAACTTGGAATCAATTAGAAATGTTAGGTTGTTCCACCAACAGCTGGTCATAGCACTGGTTCAGATAATAAGTCCCTGTGCTGTTTTTAAAGCACAGTCTGACCTTTGGAAACTTTCAAACTCATCACTCTGGGTCAATGGAAACTTGTTTTCTTTTTTCCCCCCCTCATTTTATCGACTCTTTTCAGAAGGTTCAGGTCTTTTATTTGTCTGTGGTCATCTTTTCATTTTAGTGTATTTTCTGAACTGAAGCTGGTACTGCTATAATAATTTGGTCTAAACTAAAACCAATTACTATGATACTATATTGCACCATCCTTGCAGGAAAAAAATATCTTTATGTAGATATTTGAATATATGTTTGTAGTAAAGGCACAATTTCCAGTCGTGCTCCCACAAAGAATTATGATTTTTCAGTCCCGCTCCTGCCCGCAAGATTAAGACGTGAGTTGAAATGTGGCGTACAGAAGACCGCTTACATGGTGTCACTTGGGGGCCTGAGTCCTTCTGATCCAGATTCAGCTCAGCAGTCATTTGAGAATGCAGCAGTGGGTGGTAAACTCGGCCTAAATCCCAACAATAGACCGGTAGGCAACAAGTAGCCTACATTAAGGGAGTCCATCGCAGTCTGTACACACACATATACACACACACACATATCAGAATCAGAATCAGAATCGTTTTTTATTCGCCAGGTACATTTGCACATACATGGAATTCTATTCTGGCAGGTGTGTGTGTGTGTTTGGGAAGTTTAGGACACTTTTACAAAAGAAATTTATACTATGAAGAAGTCCTTTATCCTGTTTACATCAAAGTAAATGAATAGGAAATCGTGGGTGCCAAAGGTACAGCCTTGTGTAATGTAATATAAATTCAAATCAAAATTTAAAACATTCTGGATTGATGAACTAATTTCTCATTTCTCAGTTATTAGGCTATGCTTTCAGTAAAAATCAGCTGAGCCACAGTAATATAATCAAGCCCTAGAATGGAAGTAAAAGCATGAAATTACATGTCTAAAGACGAGGACGCTTCTGTAGATGAAAATCAGGTCAGTTCCATTCAGTGTTTAGTTGCAGAATCTGCTACTGCAGAAGCAGTGTGTAGCACCATTGTTTGTGTTCACTGAGGCATCATGGTCAAATAAATTACAAATAAAATAACCTTAAACCCAGAAGGTGCTCTGCTAGAATGCCTACTGTGGTTTATTGACAAAAAAATTTTTTTCAAGCAGTTTACCTCCCACCACATAAACAGATGAAAGTGACAGAACTAGAACGGATGCTGCACTTCAGGAGCAGTGCTTCATTAGTTCAGTTCTGGTCAGTACAAACAACCTGAGTGCCATCAGCTGGTTCAGAAAACATACCAGCCCAGTGTGCAGACAAAGCCTAGACTAGTCAAGTCCAGGAACTGGGCCATGGATGAGCTCTTGGATTTAAAAAGGAGGAAAGAGGAAGCACTGTGGAAGTGTTGTTGAGCTATGACTGTAGCTTGTAATGATGGAAATATCCATATATCACCATTCACACTACTACTGTGAGGAGCAATTACACTAATAAAAATATTATAGTAATTAACAAGTGGTACCAGGTACAACAAACCAGGCCCCTCACAAACACTTTAGCTCTTTGTTTTTGTTTTCTTAAACCAGAGGTCTTCATCCCTGGTCCTCAGGGTCCATTGACCTGCATGTTTTAGATATAACCTGCTCCACGGGGTTGTCAATCAAAATAATTCGCTCTGATTGGATAAAGCAGGTGCTTGTCATTTTGAATGACATACTACTTCAACAAACGACTAGACGACTGAGATTAAGCTCTTCCCATACCTGTTTGGAAGAAGAGCCATAACATCCATGCCACCAATAAATTATTTCAAAATGGTTCTCTGTTCTTCCTTTAAAACAGTGTTTCCCAACTCTGGTTCTCAAGTAACACTATCCTGCATGTTTTAGATCAGGGGTGTCCAAATCCAGTCCTCGAGGGCCAGTGTCCAACACGTTTTAGATATTTACCTATTCCACATGATTAGATTTAACCCTTTAACTCCTGAAACTTCAGCAGTTCCACAGTAAAAACAATTAAAATAAGCAACAAATGAACAAAAATGGCCAAAGTCATCAATAAAATAAACAAAAATGAATAATAAACTGACAAAATAATTATTAACATGAAGAAAGACACAAATTGAACACAAATTTAAGAAAAAAAAATTAAAATAAAAAGTAAAATGCAGAAAAATAAACAATGAGCAACAAAATGAACACAAATTTTGTGTCTTACATTGTTCATGTTACTAATTATTTTGTCAGTGTCTTCTTTTTTTGGTCATTTTCTTACTTATTTGAATTATTTTTAGTGTAGAACTGCTAAAATTTCAGGAGTTAAAGGGTTAAACTGAATCATGTGGAAGAGGGAAACATCTAAAACATGCAAGATAATGGTACTTTCCCAGAGTTAGGAAAGTGTTTTAAAGAATAATTATGCGGCAGTTTCAATAACACTGTTGAAACTGCAGAATCAAAGCCGAGTTCAGTCTCCTTTATGCTATAGCTGCCATGTTTTTCAAAGCTACTGTGTAGAGAGTCTTCCTGTATTCTCCCTGGCTGCGCTATCATTACATTATAACTGTTAAAATCCCTGATTGGACCGGTCTATGATTGTGCTTGAACAACAGAATGTCTACGGTGGTTTACCAGACCCTTGTGTGAGCTCACAAAAGCGGCAAAAACAAGGCTAACAATATACAGTCACTCTTATCGGCTTGTTCTTCTTTCTTGCTAAAACTAGACCCATCCATGTTGTTGGTCACCTGGTGCTAACACAACCTCTTTAATGGGAACAGATCCACAGCTCTTCTTTGACACACTTAAATAACCATCCTTGCAATAGCACTTTGCATAATTACAGGCATTCTAGGCCCCCGCATCTGCCAGGTAAAAACCTTAGTGATGGGACATCCATTTGTATCGTCGACTTTCAAAGAAATAGCTGTGACACTCGCATCTGTCTAAAAAAAAATACAGGGACTAAAACTCTGTAATTTTAAGTTGAAATGTACTTTATCACAGTGGTGTGGTAGAAAACGAGCTGAGCAACTGTGATAAAAGATGGTTTTTCTGTTGGTAGCCAGACATGGTCTGTCCTCCTTGGATAAAACTGGAACATAATACATTATAAGCTATGAATCATGTTTTCAAAGTAATTATCATACATTTTACCTCTCTAACTACCTTGAGTCACACAAAATACATCTCTGTATTAGATGAACAGATGCCGCAGCTCTCAGGACAGAAAAAGAACCAATTTCTAACCCCGTAATATTATTTTTTTTTTTTACTTGGATCAAGTAACAGTCATACATGACCCCGTGTGACACGCTTCAACCTGCTCAAAATTCAACAGTGTGGTTTTGTTTTAAAGCTTCTCTGTCACACACATGGGCGTCACACTCGTTGGGGATGGGGGTGTTGCGAAACCCCCACTTCTCCAACTAGATGATTTCATATCCTCCACTTTTTCCTGAGTTTATATATTGTATCGTTACTGGATCCAGGAAACAGACAGAGAGTTGGTCTCACCAGGGTAAACAGTTAGCAAGCGCAAACAAACATCAATAACATTTCGGGGCTGTTAGAATATCTATGGTTTAAACTGTTTACCCGCCTGGGCGGCACAACAGCATATGTAAATGAAGCGCACCTCAGTTCACCAGTCGAAATGTAAACAGCTCTTCTTCGTGGTGTTAACAAACAGTCAACCAGTAAGTAATGAGAAATGTTACTGTTGTTAAATTAAGTTAACTAAACTATGTCTTGTTCTGTGACATTTACCCTAAGACAGTGGTTCTAGAACTTTTTTCAGTGATGTTCCCCCTGAGGAACATATTCTTAGTCGTCTCCCCTGACATGGACAAAACATTTTTGTAAGAAAAAAGAACAGTGTCTGTAAAATCATTGTGTGATCTTTTAAAATCCTTTTTTGTCTCACATTTTTGACTTTTTAATCACATAATTTGTACTTTTTATCTCTTAATTTTGACTTATGAATTGAATAAATGTTTAATTGAGGAAATACAGATTTTTGTTATTACTTTCAGCCATATATTACTTTTTTAATATAAAAAATGTAATCATTAATGGATAATTGTTCATTAATTTTCCGATGATAGACTGTTTGCTCATTTTGCCACAACCTAGAACACCCCCACATTTTAAATGGCTGTGACGCCCTTGGTCACACATACATGTTATTTGTATATATTTAAAAAATATATATATATATGTTCGATCCATAGTGGTTTGTGTTACTGTAAGTAGTAAACCACTACCTCCTGTCTGCCAATGCCACTGAAAATGAATAGATAATAAAGCCAGGCTCTCATTGGCTACCTGTTAGTCACAGTCAAGCAGATTAACATGTTGAATATTCATGAGAACTGGTGCAAATGGAGCCCAGTTTTCCAGCAGGTTTTATAAACCACTGTAGAAACTTCGACTTTAGAACCAATTAATTTTTTTTCTGTAAAAAAGCCAATGGTAGAACATCAGACATTACCACAAATGTAATTAAACAAACTTTACGAATGTTCTGCAAATGTAGTGACTCATGTATTCAGACTGCGATGCATGAAAACTGCTGAAACTGAATGAAACAATCTTCACAGTGACCTGCAGTAGTTGTGTGAATGAAGATTGACTTATCACTACAACTAGCCTCTTTTTTTCTTATCCATGTGAGTGTAACGGGATGTTTTTCCTGTCCATTTGTGTTTCCACAATCTAATCTAAGCCTAATGCACTTCAGAAAAATAGTGTGATTACATGAATGGCAAAGAAAAGCATCATCAAGGCTGTTTCTCCATTGATGAGGTACTTTTTAAAAGCAGTTACCATGGTAAAGGTGCAGCACAGCGCAGTTTGAAAAAAAAAAGAGTTAATGTAATTAGTTAAATAGCATAGACATGTTTTCCCCACTTCATCTCATTTAATATAAGTGTAACAGTTGTGTGAAATGCAGGTTTTCTTTGTTAATTCTATAAAACCACAATGCTAGCATTTGTCAGTGGAGTGCCCAGTCATAGTGGATATGCTAAGTTTATGCTTCATTTATTTTGGTTCCTGAATTCTCACAACAGACAGAAACTTCTCTTGTCTTGTCATTTGAACCCGATTTATCCTCACTAGTGTCGCGGGGGTCTGTGGGGGCCTAATTACGGGGACCGACACGGGCAGACGCACCGCATCAACAAAACGCTGCAAACACAAGAAAGATACAACAACCAAAAACACAATTAAATATTGAATTTTAGGGACTCTGATAGGAACTACCCAGGGAACTTATGACCTTCAGAAGACTTGAATGTGTTTTTATATCAGCAAATTGGGACGTTTTACTACAGTTCAGATCATCTTAGTGTAGTTTGTGTCACTTGAGTTTGTGTTTCCTGATAAGTCTAATTTAACAAAAACAGGTTAAGAACAAACACAGGGAAAACCGTGATGTTGCTTTTTTACCCCCGCGGGAGGAGAAGGCCACGAGCAATTGAGCAACTAGGCTCCTAGGTGTGCACTTTCGGGGTGTCCTTCTGACGTTCTCGCCCCGTGGAGGTTGAATTTATTGGAACCACACCCCCCGCCCAGTGACGTCAATCACTGGGTAGAAAAAGACACATAGTTACATATTATTGGATACACTAAGAAATTCGTATTTTCATAAGAACATCTCATTGGTTCAACACTTCTAAGGAGTGGCTAATTCCCAGGCGGGAAAATTCTAACCTAGAACAAAGAGATTCTTAACACTCCTTTGTTCCCTAATGGAAAATAACTAAATGTATGTATGCATGACTAGATGAAGGTGATTACAGGAACATTTCCACTGCCTAAAAGCACCTTTAAGTTGTTTACTTCTGTAATTGAACACTTAAATGTTCAATGTTACTTAAGTTTGCACATAAAATGCTAAATTAAAAAGTCTTCCTCTTCATTTATTTGTTAAGCTACAAAAACTTATTTCTGTCAGTGATTTTAAAAGTGTCATGAAGAATGTCACTGTTTTTCTTGAATAGTATTTATTTTATTGTTCCATTCCATTTACAGTTTGGCCTTTTTTTTTTGGGTCATGATGGGTGAGGTGAAAGAGAAGGACTCCGATGCCAGGTGCTGAAGGGAGAACAGATTTCATAAAAAACAGAAGCAAAATCACAACATAGACAGAAAACAAAACCTGGGGAATGATCAGCCAGAGTCCGTGGTGGTGAATGGAATGTCCAGGTTATGAAGACAAGGGAAATGGCAGAGAGTCCGTGACAAACTGAATGGTCCCACACCAGCAACTGCAAGCCTCACTGCTTAAATAGTTGCAGATCAGCAACGACTTGCAGCTGCGCGGTGCGGACCAGGTGAATCTGGAGTGGATGTGAGTGAAGGGTTGTAACAGGAGAGGTGAGGATCTAGGGGAAAGGTGACTGATTGACAAGTTGTGACACAAAAGACATTTCTGATCTTAGTGGGACTTGTTGGTTAAATAAATATAAAATAAAATACAATTTGGGTCAAGTTAAAGAAAAAAATCTGTATACTGATGTTAACGTGTTCCACATATTTGTGTATGTGTTCACTGCACACAACAGAATGAGCTCCACAAATGAATTCTCTTATGTCTGAAATGAGGTCATAACACACGGTTTCTTAAATGTGTATGTTGCGACCTAGAAGGATTTCACATAATTTATAGCTAATTAAAATGAGGAAAGAAGGTATTAGTAAGAACATTTTTTATTTCAATGTATTTTTTTTTTAAATTTACATTAAATTTGACACTGAAGGTTAAAGTTCAAGCAGCTGATGACATCATCATGGTGCACGAGCGACTCGACTGAAGGAAGAAAAGAAAAATGAAATAGAGAGAGCTGTATTGTTCATGTAAACTCCATACGAACTGACAATAAAGTTGCCTAAAAAGAAGAACAGAGACGCGTCTTTTCTTTTTTGAGGCTGTACTGAATACTGTCTTACATACTGGATATACTTCCCAAAATAGTGACGTACAGATCTCAAAGCAAATCCTGAATACTGTGCGGTAGTGTCTCTTAAAGTAAGAAGGTTTTTGTGTTTTACCTACATTATAAATACATTACAAATTGATTCAGTGAAGGAACAAGAAGTTGACCATTAGAAACACACAATGAAACAACTTTGGAAACAAAGTCCTAATTTTTTCTTCTATTTGAGAAATAAATAATCAAGCTCACTATCACTACATTATTATTATTATTATTATTATTATTATTATTATTATTATTATTATTATTATTATTATTATTATTATTATTATTATTATTATTATGTAGTAGTAGTAGTAGTAGTAGTAGTAGTAGTAGTAGTAGTAGTAGTAGTACTTGTAATAGCAGTAGTAGTAGTAGTAGTAGTTGTTGTAATAGTAGTAATAGTAGTAGTAGTAGTAGTATTGCTATTATTTTACATTTTTTAGTAGAATAAAGTTGAACCAGAATGTGCTTATCGTTCTTTGGGTGTGAATCATAATGTATGGTGAATTGCTACACATGTGGTGCTTGTATATTTTTATACTTTTAGAAAAATTGGAAGAAAACCAAAAGGCTAGGTTCTTATATAACAGGCCCTGACCAATAGGAACCTGCCACCTGGACATAAGGACAATGTTCCCCAGAGGGTGTTGAGATGTAAAATGATCAGTAAATGGTGTCAGTAAAGGTCAAAAGGTCAAACAAGAAATGAAAAACACTCCTTTATCCCGATGTTATTTATCCATTGACATGGACTCTTTTAATTTGATGTAGGTTTTTGATATTTTTGCACTGAAACCTTTAACTTATTACTTAATTATTCCAAAAAATCCCAGTTTTTGGAGGAAATCATTTTGTTTTTACCCGAAACTGGTGTCGACTGAAAACGTTCTTATAGATGTTATTTATCCATTGACATAGATAAATACTATAACAGTACAAAATTGCATACCTATGTTAATTTAGCACTGCACTGGGTAAAACCAGTGTAAATGATTTAAATCAAGTAATAGATAAGATTATAGAAAAGCTCTTCATTTAGATCAGGAGGAGTAATGGTTTGGAGTTTAAATAATCGTTGGTTCAGTTGTATATGTGTGTCTTCCTTTCTTATAGAAGGTAGAATGTAGTCAATGCCACCAGTTTTCAGTGTTGCTTGGTTACTGTTGTTGAGTTCCATGTAATGTTTGGTCACTACTCATTTTCTAAATAAAAATCAAAGACCTGGGCAACACTGACACAGGTTCACTGTAAGATACTTTAAATGTTGAATCACTGAATTTTATTGTAAATGTAAGGGCTGGCAGCACAAAAACATGACCTTAAAAACACCCAGAGTCTGAAATAACACTTAATGAGTTTCTCTTACCTCTTACAGGATGGACTTTGAACAATAATATATTTATTTTTCATTGATTTAGTTTTCATTATTTTCAAAGAACACCTCAAACAAACTCCTTTTTGTTCCTCAACGCATTCTTTCCCCTTAATTTTTATTCTACTTTTATTCTGCTTATATATATTTGTATGTTTTAACCTTTATGTACCTGAATATGTACAAATGGTAACGACATGTTTCTATATTCATCCATCCCTCATAACTTTCCTGCAAATTTTATGGAAATTACTCCAGTAGTTTTTGCATAAAGTTGACAAACTGAAAAACTGAACCAAAAACTATTTTAACAGTATTGAATTCATTATTCTAAAACTAAGGCCTTTATTGGCATCAAAATGTCTTAAATTGAATTTTCAAAAGTCTTAAAAATGTCGACACATAAATAAAGATTTATGTTAGTTTGAAAAGTTTTTTAGTAACATTTAGGCTGTCTATATTACATAATTCTGTAGGTGTAGTATTCCTTTAACTATACTATATTTAACTATACTTAGTTTTCTGCAAGTGTGTGTGTGTTATATATTAAAAAATGTAAAGTTATGCTTCTAGATTCAAATGGTTCATGAATGCAGCAGCAACTGAACCAAAGAGTCATGTTCTATTTAAAATAAATCAAAAATAAAACAGCCCCCAGGTAATTCTTTTCAATTTTGGTTAATTGTCAGCTAAGTCTTAAATTAAATTTCAAAAAGCATAAAAAAAAAAGTCTTAAAAAGTCTTGAATTTAACTTGCCCTGAGCTATAGGAACCCTGGTAACATACATCATACAAATTAAAAGTAAATACATTAAATAAAATAATATTTTTTAGGGGAAAAAAAACCCAATTTAATAGTTAAAAACAGACCTTACTTTGCTGAACTTCACCCAACTTTGGCTACTCTCATACATTTGTGCCTCATTTGTCTGATTAAATATAAAGTCATTACAGCTACTTTTTCATGTGTGATTTGTATTTTTAGTAGTGCTATTTAGTAAAAGGTGGTGGTTTCCATAACTAAAAGAAATCCTTCTTTCTAAGAACTAATGGTCACTAGTTCCCACATTACAAACATCAATAAATGGGTGACTTTCTCCAGTGGTTGTCAGACCTATGAAAAGGTTTAAGTTAATTGTTACAGGTTATACTCACGTTACATAACCATTATCTCAGAAAGTTGACAACCCTTTACTTTCTCCCATTTGCAGAGGTGGGAAGTAACTAAGTAAAAGTATTTTGTTTCTCGACTTACTGTATAATTTTGTGCAATCAAATTTTAATGTATTTTTTTATTTCTTAAAATTGTATTTGAATTTTTAATCAATGTGAAGCACTTTGGGCTACAGTGTTTGTATGAAAGGTGCTATACAAATAAATATTATTATTATTATTATTATTATTATTATTATTATTATTATTATTATTATTATTATTATTATTATTATTATTATTACTCGAGTATATTTTTTTTAAGTATCTGTACCATTAGGATTTGGTGGAACGGGACATTTGCATCGTGGATGTGCAGCCGACAAAATCTGCAGTAACTGTATGATGCTATCATGTTTAATATGGACCAAACTCTCTGAGAAATGTTTCCAGTACCGTGTTGAATCTATGTCATGAATGATGAAGGTGGTTCTGAAGGTAGAAAAGTGTACCTAATAAAGTGGCCAGTGAGTGCATGTGTACACTGCTGCTTTTTTTTTTTTTTTTTTTTTTTTTTAATTTGGGTTTCTTTTACCCATATTTTCAGTATTTATTGTAGTTTAAGTATTTATATTACATGTAGGTTGTTTTTGTTCTTCTTGCTTTTTAGAATTCATTCTGTGCTTTTATTTGGTGCTGGGCATCTTGACATTTCCATCCATGACATCATCTGTGATGTTTTTACTGAACGATAATAAACCTGAGTAAATTAGAAAAGATTAGATTGTCACTACAAGGTTATTCAAATACATTTTTTCAATAAATGGCAATCTGTTTTTGGATTACTTTCAGTCTTTACAAACACTATCATCAGACTGATCTCTAACACATCCACCTTATTCTACTTGTTTTCTGTCATAACTCGCTTAATTCATTCATTCCATTTACCAACTATATTCCTATTTAGTACAATTATATAATACCTAATGTGTTAAAGTGAGGCTATTTTGTATATATACATATATATATATATATATATATATATATATATATATATATATATATATATATATATATATATATATATACACACACATATATATATATATATATATATATATACACACACATATATATATATATATATATATATATATATATATATATATACACACACATATATATATATATATATATATATATATATATATATATATATATATATATATATATATATATATATATATATATATATATATATATATATATATATATATGTATGTATAATTATTTCTACAGAAATACAACAGACTGGACTAGATGAATCGTATAGACCCTTATCCTGTCATTTATTCTTTGCTATATTGTCAATAAAGAGTACTGCATCATGGACCTTTATTTTGTGTTTCCATAGCAATGGTTGTCATATGCCATGTCAATTAATTGCAGATTGTTTTCTTTCTTCTTTTTCCCTCCACTATATCTGATTATGTAGCTTTGCATTTTCACTCAACAGCACCGGAGCACAGCCAAGAAATGTTATCTACATTTCTCTTCATGGATTTGGCTCTGCTCCGGTGCTGTTGAGTGAAAATGTGTGCACATAAAGAGGGCACGCTGACTTTTAGAACACAAGGACTTTGAGTTTCCAGTTGGTTGCTATGTTTTCTGCAAAGAACCAACAGCACATTTATTGTTTGTGTCAGTCAGGGTCAGAGAAGCCTCATTCACATCACATGGAAAGTTATTTTGTCTCTAATATTAATGAATTTTTTTTTTTATGTGCATTTGCTATAATGTGTTACTAATATATAGGGTGTCCCATAAGTCTCCATATATATGAAAACTAAACATTTCTTGACATAATTCCTTTTTATTTATATAATATGCTCTATATAACTGCCAATTTGTTGGAATGATTTAAATTTGTTGTTCTTTATTCAAATGCATTATCTGAAATATAAACAAATCCATGTTAGAACCATATATGTATGGAATATATTATGTCACCTATGTATGGAGACTTATGGGACAAACTGTTTTATATGTACAGGGATGGTAGCAGACAGTGTTGTACCTGAACGCGTTCATTGAACGATCGTTCACGAACTATATCATATTTTTGACGAACGTGAACGACTCATTCACTTTTGCCAAATGAACGGGAAGTTGTGAACGTGGTTATTCTGGCATTTATTGAACTGCGCTCTTATTTAGTTCACATTTCGTTCTTATCACGTTGTAATTATTGAGTCCTATAAGGAATAAAATGGGATCAAAACACAGCATTATCATAGATGTAATTTTTGTATTATTCGGCGGGGGGGGTGAGAGCGAGAGAGAGAGCGAGAGAGAGAGCGAGAGAGAGAGAGAGAGAGAGAGAGAGATAGAGAGAGGTGCAGAGAGTTTTTGGGAGCAGAGAAAAAGAGTTAAATGTACAGAGTGTGACCGGTGACAGGAGCAGGTGTTGTCCCGTTCTTGGAAATAAACATTGAAAATGAAACTCACTGAAACCACTCCTTGTGTTCTAAGAACCTGCAGAGGGAAGTTAACCCTGGGGTAAGGTACTTACTTCCGCCCTGGAGGGGCGTCATTTTCCCCAGATTTGTTGACTACATGATAACGTCAGAAACGGTTAATAATACGTTTACAATAATAACACAAAAAAGAACGAAAAAGTTCATTTTGGGATCCATGAACTTCTAGTTCATAATTTGGAAGAATGAACGATGAACTGAACTAATTAATATTGAGTAACTTGAACTGAACTTTGAACTAGTTCCTAATCAAGGTGAACTTTCCCAACACTGGTAGCAGAGGTGGGGGAGTAAAGTATAACTGCATTGTAGGCAAGTAGATTTTTAAATATCTGTACATGAGTATTTTTCTGGCAACTTTTTACTTTTTCTGTTGTTCATCAATATCTATACTTTATACCCTTTACATTCTCAGAATAGACGTGTTACTTTGTACCTGTGAATCTTTTCCTGTGTATATCAATCAGATATGCACAGGAATATAATACACATATATTAAATATGACACATTAAGAGAAATGACATCATTTGACCTTGTTGGTACTGTGAGTGAGCAGCGTGATTATAGATACAACAGCACACACCACTGATCCACTCACTGTGGTTGTCTTTCTTAAATTGAGTGTCAGCTTCGTGTTTAACTAAACTAAATAGGCTCGGGTTTTGCACTGAGTAGAGTAGATTTGCATTATATTTCAATGAATGTACTTTTTTTAGGAGATTTTTCTTTGGTAGTGTGTCTTATGATGTTTCTAATGTAAAATATGTGCCGTGGCTCAAAAGGATTGGGTAACACTGAACTACATTATTTTCATCAGTTCCAACGGCTCCCACTGAAAGCACTTCCTCTCTGGTTGTAGTGACGGTCGGCACTAGGTCATAGACGGGATCAGGACGGAAGTAAAAGAATCCAACATGGCGCCCGTCAATATGCTTCAGAATGATTTTCTATCTTTTTAGCTATTAAATAAATAGAAAGAAAAAATTAAATAAATGCTAAAGTAAGGATTAAGACAAAAAATTTGTCGACTAATTTTTTGGTTAGATTTAATAAGCAAGTATTTAGGAAAAAAAAAACACCATAGACAACCTGATTCATGTACTCATCTGTCAAACTCATTTCGTGCAGGTTTAGCCCAACTACTCTCTTACCAAATTGTTTTTCTTTTAGGCAACACGGACAGGAAGTCATTGTTTGACCCTTGTCGACATCAAAAGCCTCATAATGTAGGCTTTCGATTTTGATCCAAGAGTGAAATTTATTGCCCGTTGATCAGTGGGTACCGACTCAGTACCCTCCCTGATGAAGGCTTTGATCCCGAAACGCATAGTTTTTTTGTTTTTTATTTTTTTATTTTCAATTTAATAAAGGCTTTTTACATTTTCACTTATAAGAGAGTGCCTCGGAATTTTCTCTTTTTTGTCTTACTCTCGGTAGCCACCATATTGGATTTTGTTACTTTCGTCCTGATTCCGTCTATGACCTAGACCCGACCTTATGGTCACCCATGCTCAGTCTGTTTCTGTTATTCAACTGCGTATATATGTGTGTGTGTGTGTGTGTGTGTGTGTGTGTGCATATATGGGTATGTGGTGGTGGGATATATTGATTTTATATATAAAGCACTTTGTGTTATATTTCACTGGATGGAAAATGTGACAAATAAATAAAAATTGACTGATTTAAGTAAAAGAGTAAGGGTGTTTTCTGTACTTCCTAAGTACAAAATGTGAGTATGTTTACCACCTCTGCCTTCGTACATGTGAATAAAGCTTACTTCAGCTTAAAATGAAAACCATGAATTCATTGATAAATTTAATGTTTCAAGAGCATTTGTGTCCCTTTTAGTGAAACCCAGATTGAATAGTTCTGACTCATTTTCTGCTTTCTTTCACCACACGTGTCCTAAAAATAGCACACGTTATTAAAAAAAACAAAAAAAAACGTAGCTCACTATGCAACTCTGACAACAACATATTCATAATTTACCATGAAAGTAATTAATTAAGCTGTATTATCAGGTTCATTACTTCAGACAGACAGTCGTGAGAGCACAGCCCATTACTGTGAACAAATGGCTGAATGACTCTGCCTGGTCTGGCTCTGAAAGAGAATTATTCAGCCAGTTATCTCATTTTGCAAAAATGAGCACAGATGAGAAGCTGCTGCGTCTGTCACGGTGTCTACAAAAAAAAAAAAAAAAACTCCAGTAAAAATTACTCTGTTGGACTTTTATCTCCAGTGGTGTGTTGCAGAGAACTGTGTCATTTACATATTCCAATGGATTTCAGGACAGTGTAATGAATAAATAGAATCTATGGAGCACTATGGACTGTAAAAGTGTTGGATCTGTAAAAAACATAGACAAATGCTCCAGTAGAAAACATATTATAGGTGTAAGATTGATAGATTTGATATCGACAGTGTTGCATTAGATTTGTATTTAGAGATGTTATATTAATACAGCAAAAAAAATCCTAGTATGATGGTATATTCACAGGTATTTTTTCTTTTACGAGGGCTGTCATAATTAACAAATGAATGTGGACTAATCCATAATCATAATATAACTAATGTAACTAATCTGAACGCATTAAATTCAACATTTTTTTTTTTACAGTTTTGTTTCAAATTGTTTTGTAGAAGGAGTAAAACAAACATGTTAATTGCATATATACATAGTTAAAAAAAAAAGTGTATTGATCATGATTAATCAAAATTAATCCAAAGCAACCCTGTAATTAATCGGATTAAAAATTGTAATCATTTTTTACACTTGGTCGCAGTGTGTGAGTTTTTTTTTTTTTTTTTTTTACCTTTACTGGCCAAACTGTCAGACCTTTCAACAAATTGCAATTCAAGTGGTCAGAGAGGACATGGGGTGTTAGAGTTGTGCAGGTTTTAGTTAATAACAGGTATTTTCAGAAAGGTACGACGGTTAGAATACATGAGCCACAGCCAGGATTAGATTACTTCACACATAATACTTGGAAAAATGGCTTCACTTTTCCATCATATGATAAAATGGTGGGAGTGTTATTTGTCCCTATATTTAATACTTTGATTCAGTGTGAGAGGATGGTGTATTTCTCTACCACAATGTGAAATTAACCCCCCTCAGCCTCCCCATCACATCCTGCGACTTCACAAGTAGCCATTATTTTTGCTGCAAGTGCAGGAAAGGGACATTTATTTCCTCAAGTATGTGAAACAGCTAAGTCAGCTTTTAGAATCTTAAACTACTAATACAATTACTTTATGTTAAATTGGACTGTCTGAGGAAGATAGAACTTTTGCATTCCTGTTTATTTCTCAGTGGGTATTTTTTTTCCCCTTTTGTAATTTAAACTGACAATTTTAACCCATCTTGAATATGTTTAAATCATCACAATTACTGTATTTTCCCACACTATAAGGCAAGGGTCTCCAATCTGTTCCACAAAGGGCCGGTGTGGCTGCAGGTTTTTGTTCCAACCAACCAAGAGTTCACAGTTTGACCAATTAACTCTCTGAAGACTGAGATCAGTTGATTCATTGATTGACATCTGATGTGTTGCTGTTTGGTTGGAACAAAAACCTGCAGCCACACCGGCCCTTTGTGGAACAGGTTGGAGAACCCTGCTATAAGGTGTACAAAATACATTCTTATTCTGCTATATCAAACTTTAAAAAAAGTCCAAAGTCTGAGATAAAAAGTCAAAATCATGAAATAAAAAGTAAAATTGTGAGATAAAAAGTCAATGTTATGAGATAAAAAGGCAAGGCAAGGCAAGGCAAATTCATTTGTATAGCACATTTCATGTACAGGACAATTCAAGGTGCTTTACACAAAAAAAAAGCTAAAATTCTGAGATAAAAAGTCCTAATCATGAAATAAAAAGTAAAATCATGAGATAAAAAGTCAATATCATGAGATAAAAAGCTAAAATTCTGAGATAAAAAGTCAAAATCATGAAATAAAAAGTCAAAATTATGAGATAAAATTCTAAGTCATTAAGAAAAAATACATAATCCTGATTATAAGATGCACTGTCATTTTTGGAGAAAATTCAAGTCTTTAAAGTGTACCTTATAGTCTGGAAAATACACTATAATAATAATAATAATAATAATAATAATAATAATAATAATAATAATAATAATAATAATAATAATAATAATAATAATAAATTCCATGATATTTACATTTCAGATTCAAAGGAATGAAATAATTCTATATGAAGGAGCATGTGACTGTGTCTGTTTAAGATCTGTAGTATTTCACTGCACCACTTTCAGCTGTTATCAGTCTATGCATATTTTTAATAATATTATGTCATTTATTTCCATAATTCCAGAATTTAAATTGTTGTCACGTCATGTGCCGCTGTTCTCTGTCACACTAGAACAGGGTCAGTGTGGATTCATCAAACTGTGCATTTGCATAATAACAACATCCAAGTGGGAACAGCTTTTGTTGCTCGTGCACATTATTTACATGTTTAGCGACAGTGGAGGAAAGAAAGTATATTATATATTATATATATTATAGTTATATGAATATTATCTCCTAATTTTGACTTTTTCGCTTAAAATTATGCAGTTTTTAAATCTCATTTGTAATTTTTTAAAATCTCATAATGACTTTGTATCTCAATTGTGACTTTTTCCGCCCATATTTTTCCTATATTTCTTGTCCATACCCACTAAACTGAGTACTGTGATCTGACCAAACACATTATCTACACAGTAACCCACTTTTAAAGGCTTTATTTGAGATACTTTTGAAACTTTTCAGATTTTTCCTGGTTTTATATATATATAACTTTATATATATATATATAACTTTTCTACTTTATTACAAGTGTGAAATTGTTTTTTGTTTTTTTTTTACTTTTACTTAAGTAAAGGACTTGAATCAGTACTTCTACTTTTAGCAGAGTATTTTTTTTTTCACACCAGTAGCTGTATTACTTAAGTACAGAATACAAGTACTTTGACCACTTCTGGTCAAATATGGAATTCTAACTTTATAGGAAACAGTATTATACATGAACTATCTAAAGTGTAAAATAATATCAGTCAATGGAGAGTGAAACTAAATATATACTATAATAAATAACTTCATCAGTGCTTGTCATTTGTCTGCGTCTCAGTTTCATTGATTCGAATCCAAAAGTGAATGATTTATCTGCAAGTTGGAATCCACAATCAGTGAATTTTGTGATATTTGGACCTAACATAAACAGTAGTGTCACAATCTGCAGCTTAAACACATTCACCAGCTGTATATAATCCAGTACATAATATCACAAAAGCATTAAAACTGTCACAATCACACAGATTATCAACACACAGCAATGGAAAAAAATGGACTAAATGAAGTTTCCACATGCTCTGGGTGAACAGAACTGTAACACACAATTATTGGAGAGTTCCTCTTGAGACTGTTTTTCCCTCAGATGACTAAATTGCAATATTTCAGGTAAAAAACGAGGCAGATGCCTTTCAGCTGGGTTAAACTGACCATTAAACTGGCATGTTCAGTCCAATGAGTCAGAGCTTTCAGCATTTTTTCCCAAGAAAACAGGCTCTGAAATATGACGACTGTAAAAAGGAAAATAATACAAACATAGTAAATATACACTGAAGAATTAAAACATCCATGCAACTTTATTTTATCATTCGTGTGTTTTTGAGCTGAAAAATTAACGGTAGAGCAAATACATTAATAAAGATGCAATTCCTATGTACACTATTAAAAAATGTATTTAATATGTACTGCTATTGTATTTATTAAAAGTGTTGAGTAGCATTTAAATATTATGGACAAATGGGTTTTATTGTAATTTCTATACAAATGAATTATGGCCATGCAGTTGTGGATAGATGGAATCAAATAAAAAATAAATAAATAAAAAATGCTTGGTGTTTTGTGACGTAGATCAACATGGCATTGAAATGGTGGAAAAGGTTATCATTCATAAAAAAAGGTCCATATGCCCATTTACTTCCCGTATAAATTAAAAAATATAATGATGATTTTTTAAAAGCATTTTCCCTGTAGACATAGAAATGTTAATAGCATCTGACAAAAGCAGCCCACCCCTGTAGAAGAACTTCTATAATTAGTTTAACATAAACCATACTGTTGTCAAATACTAAAAACTATAAGGAAAAAAAAAAAAAGTCAAACAAATATAAAGGTGTACATTTAAGATGACACAACAGCTATTTTCATCATTTTAGGTGTTAATTGGACTCTGGTTCTCCTGGTTTGACACTGTCATTTTCATCCATCTTACTCTTCCATATAAAAACATCCAGGCTGTTTTGTGGAACTGCACTCTTTACAGACATTAGATCCAATTATCCTACTTGGTTAATGGATAACAGCAAACTGCATTTAGTTTGTGCTTCCATCCTAAAAATAAAATGTTACAGTACCATTACAGGTTTCTGCCCATTTTCAGGTTTCACTTGGAACATATGTCAGTTCATAAACACTGTTTCTATAACACATAATGCATATGTGAACATAACATCATAGAAAAAATGTCAAAGAAAAAAAAAAAAGAACTTTAAAATCAGTAATAAATCCGTGTTCATGGTTTAGGAACTAGAACAGATTTAAGATGCTTTTCCATTAAAATTACTGGGTCAACACATGTTTTTAAAAGCCACATAGACCCACCAATACTCATTATTTAACCTGCATCACTTGACACCGAAAGACATTGGTTAACAGGTTTAAACGTGGTTTTTTTTTTCCCCAATGGAAAAGGTGTATACTTTTAATACAGAAAAGCTATGATTAAAAGTGACTGAAATGTATTATCATCTACAATTGTTTTTGAAAGTATCTGCTTCAGACATTAAATGTGCTAAAACTTACATAGATGAATCAGAAAATAAGTGACAAAAGTACTGGTTAGTTCATGTTTTTAATATATATGATGGTATGTTATTCCACATATATGGTGTTTTATGTACATGTATACAATGGATTAGTAAATATTCCACTAGAAATTACCTGTAATGTGAATGGATCATAATGTGCAGACAGTGTTTTGAAGTAGATCTGAGGCAATTATTTCTTTGGATTAAAACCTATTCTCTTGTTCATTCTAAGAATTTCACATTTTGACTCAAGACTTTTGTTAGAAACTTGAGCCAAACAGCATTTGAGACTTCATTATCAGTAACACACATGATAAAAATTTCATTAGTTTTATTCCAGAAGCATTTTACTTGTAGAACAATGGAATCATTATGAATATTATTCTTACCACTTTATTACTTTTATCCAGTAATTTACCTATACATAAATTAAAAACAAAACTATTACTATTACTATTAAACTATTACCATTATTGCTATTCTTCTTCTTCATATTATCATTATTATTATTATTATTATTATTATTATTATTATTATTATTATTATTATTATTATTATTATTTCTACCTTGCTATGTCTGTACTAGTACTTTTCAAAATGCAACTGGATGTTCTTTTTCCAGTACCATTTTATTTTTTTTTTACTGATTGTTTTGCCATTGTGTTTATATTCAATATTTGTGCTGTGATTGGAACCTCTGTATCCAAAGGGGTTACAAACGTCTATGTAATCTAATCATATTTAAACCAGTCCTTTCCTAAATCGAACCAGAGTCCAAATGCCAGTTCACATTTCTACTGTCCACCTCCTCACACTTTATGATTTCACCGTTTTTTTGTGATAATCCAGAGCCTCAGGGGAGAAAAAATAAATACAAATCCCAGTCAAACAAAACAAGTCCTGTTAATCCTCCATTCATTTCAATCCAAGCACATTCATATTTAGTGAATTCTCAGTACATGTCCAACAGCAGCTGCAGTTGTTTTAATCATAATAGAACAGAACAGCTGGCAGAGCTCGATTTTCACTTTTTATTCACACACGTTCTTTAACCTGTGAAGAGTCTCTACAACTGAACTGCTGCCGAGATACAAGTAATTCAATTAAATACATTCTAGCTAGTGGCACATTTGAATTCAATGATATTATACTTTTCACCGACACCTCCTTCCACCAATCTGTGCTTTCGTTACATCGATGATTAAGCCATGAGAAGAGTTGCATTTATTTGCAATTCAAAAAGTGGGGCAAACAAGTATTCGGTGCACTTGGTGTTTATTTAGGTAAAATTCAATAAGGAGGACAAACAAATGTCTGGCTCAGGAATGCACTGGACGATGGACACGGCTCTGAAAAAACCTGACTGTCCACCCTAAAGCCAAACAGATGGAGGCTAACATAGGTACAACTTAACAATCAAACTTTATTTCAATAGCACTTTTCATACATGGTGCATGTAGCACAAAGTGCTTTACATCAGACCCCCCCATTATCCCATAATTGTAGGACAAGTTAAAAGATTTACAGAGTTAAAAAGAAAAATAGAATAAATACATAAATAAATAATAGTAATAAAATAAAAGTAAATACATAAAATAGCAGAATGAAATAATGTTAAGTGTAAAAAGGTAGGTTTTCAGTTTACCCTTAAAAATATGAACCCTCGCAGCGGACCTCAGATCCTCAGGTCGACTGTTCCATAGTTATATTCCATAGAAATAAAAAGTGAATGAGGCCTCACCGTGTGTTTTAGTGTGAACTCTAGGGACAATTAAAAGCTTTCTATCTAAAGTAAACAGGGCCACAATCATTAAAAATCTTAAAAACCAATAAAAGCACTTTAAAATCAACCCTTATGGCCGCACAAGGTTGAGTTAGCTAGCGATTAGCATTAACATTTAAACATAACATGAATCCCCAAATTAAAGATTACTTAAACATTATTTTAGTCACAATGTAGCCCTGTCCGTAACATTATCAAGGCTGAAAGTGAAGAGTCATTACCTTTGTGGATTATTTTGATCTCATCCTTTCGTCTGGTATATGATAAAATTTGAAGTCTGACTTTTGGGTTTTGGCATTACAGTGACCAGTGTTTGCCTCCAGCTTTCCACGGTTTAATTTGGAAACAACACTCGTCAAGGAGAACATGTATTAACTTTAAGTGGCAGGAGAAATATACATCCTTCAGAGGCAAATACTTAACAAGAGAATGCAAACAATATTTGACAAGTAATGAATACATTCAGGTTACATACAATACAGTCTGACTATGAAGGCTAATTCGATAGTCTCCTAAATATTACATTTACTAAACTCTTGACACTTGAAGAACAGCAACATAATTTCAGGATCATCTCAGAAAATGGCACAATAGTCTAATCTGTGTAAAGAAAGTAATTATATTGACACTAAGGTCTGAATATTGTCCATTTAGTGAGATTTTATGCTCAAATATGTGTCAGATGAAGGAAAAAGTTGGATCTTCTCTTCGTCTGTGTTGAATTTTATCTTTAGCAACGGAGTCTCTGCGTGATCACTAAGTGAGGTCAGGTGTAATATGGTAATATTTGGTTAAAACTGAAACCACACAGCACTATGGGCTTATTAATATGGGGGACACGACGTGCTCATCCAGCAAATTACAGCGATATGGACAAGAGCTGGTACTAATGAGACAGACGTATGGATGCAAAGGGCAGGTTGAGCTCACAGGAACAATCCTCAAATCAAATTTTCCTTCTGCTAATAACGTGCATCCAAAGCCACTGAGGTTCTTTTGGTTTGCTTGTTTCTGGTTTGGAGGAAATGCTGGGTCCTTTAATTGAAATTCGGAGAAAATGAATGTCATTTATCAGATGTACCTGGTGACTGAAGTCAGAAAAATCAACACTGTCTGCATATGGTACATTGGTTCTTGTTGACGTATTTGAAATTGTGGACATCCTGCAATTCGATTCAGAGGAGTATTTTATTTATTAGATGTGAAATAGGTGCGTCTTTCTTCATTCCAAAAGAAAGACGGTAAAAAGTTACATTCAAGGCTCCCTCAGCCAACGTCTGGCCAAAGGGGAATTGGAATTGATTTTTCTTTTGTCCATCTATGCAACAACATAATCACATCATCTGAAGAATATGATAGTGGAACCAAATTTATACTGTGGGTGCATCCCGTCATAGAACATATACGGTCCCATTAAGACAAATCACACTTTTATATGTAAAGTCTGATGAATACCAGGACAATGTCATCTGCTTGACTGCATCCCAAGACAGGAAGTCCATGTGGGACACATCTGGGCTGCATATAACGCTCTCAGGTCACCATGGAAATGACGGACAAACCAACATTGCATGTTTGAGATGCTTAGTTCTGTGATTCTGATATGGGCAATTTATTTTTCACACCATTTATCTCGGGTCAGCACGATGGTGCAGCGGTTAGCACTCGTGCCTCGCAGCAATTCCCACACCAGACCTTTATTTGTCGAGTTTACATTTTCTCGTCGTGTCTGCGTGGATTTTCTCCAGTTTCCTCCCACCATCCAAACACATGCACTGATAGGTTAATTGGTTAATATAAATTGTCCATTAGTGTGAATGTGAGAGTGATTGTCTATATATGTTCAGCCCTGAGATGAACTGGAGACTCATACAGGGTGTACCCCGCATTCACCCATTGTAGCTGGATTAGGCCCCCAGTGACCCCCATGACCCTATTGAGGATAAAGTGGCTTCAGGTGACAAGACCCCATTTATGCAACAATATTTATCTTTCATTTAATTTTCCCTCCTCATTTTACACTGGTCTACAAGTAAAATGTTTCCGTAATAAAACTAATGAAATGTTCCCACATGTGTATTACTGTTAAAGAAAACTCAAATCTTAAATGCTGGTTGGCTCAAGTTTCCAAGATAAGTCTGAGGTCAAAATGTGAAATTCTTTGAATTAACAAGAGAATAGGTTTTAGTCCAAAGGAATATTGATCTCAGATCTACTTCAAAACACATTATGATCCATTCACTTTACAGGTTATTTCTAGTGGAATATTTACTAATCCATTGTATACATGTACATAAACCACCATATACGTGGAATAACACACCATCATATGTATTAAAAACATGAGGTAACCAGTACTTTTGTCACTTGTTTTCTGATTCATCTGATTAAAGTATGTAAGATTTAGCACATGAGTATTTAATGCAGAGATACTTTCTAAAAAAAATTGTAGAGCAGTGTTATTTGCCCTACTTATTTTCTTTTTTAATATAAATATCTGTGTTTACAATGCCTTTGATATTTGTTGTTGATATTTTTAGTCCTCGATAAATTCTTGCACTCAACCTGAGAGCTCTACCTCAGTTTCGTAGGGGTGGTCAATTATGGAAAAAGTCATAATTATCATTATTTCGGTCAATATTGAAATAACGATTATGTTTTTGACAAAACATTTATTGAACATGTTAAAAAAAAACACTCCTGTCAAATATATTAAAAAATATTTTTGTAATGTAGGAGTAAAAAAATTTAATACTGCGCTCAATCTTTCGAAAACAACAAATAAAATGTAGTATAATATTATAAACTTGAGGAAAATAGTCCAAAATAAATACTTTGATAAATTAGTCCAAAATAAAATGTCTCACATTTCAGTGCACTGCCACAACATTCAACAAAGAAAAAAAAAGACGTCTGGAAAGGCTGGTCAAACGTCCATTATCAGGGCAAACAAAAACAAAAATAAAATTCAACTAAGACTCTAGTCGGACCACCAGCCTGGATCTCCACACGCGTGGGGGCAGCGATGGGAACGTGTCCGGTCAATTGCATGTTTCAGAATGGAAACACAAAATAATCGTCTTTCCTTGATTATGTGAAATTTGAAATCGTCTGGAGCCAAAATTGTAATCACAATTACAATTGGATTAATTGAGTAGCCCTCGCTAAAGCTATGGGATGTTCTACTGGGCAGGGCTTTGAATGATTCTAGGATTGTAACTTTAAAGGACCAGTTTTGGGAAGACTCTTCTCCATGATCCGATGCACAATGAAAGGCCCATAAAGTCATGGATAGAGCAGATGATTCCTCAGCAGGGCTTGACCTCAGTCCTGTAAACACCTCAGGGATGAACACAGATTACCAACCAGACCTTCTTTACTGGACGAATGGGCAAACTTCCCTCCACCCAGTGCCTTAGAGGAATGGAAGGTTCTCCAGAGGCAAAAGTGGAACAGCTCTGTATGAAAACCTCTGAATATACAATGAAATGTCATTCAACTTGTGTAAATGCAGTTTGCGTGTATAGCCTGAAACATTGTTCTGTGTGCTTCATTAGATCAAGAAAATCTTATTAGGGGCAAAACAAAAATACACATCCCAGAGTGTTACGCAATTTGTCCAATCACAGGCGTTATGGAAACAGCCTCTGCATTGCCAATCAACAAACCAACATCTATACATCTGACACTGTGGGACTCTACAGTAAATACAACCATTTTAACAAACAGAAGAGAAAAAGTCCAAGAGTCTGACTTCCTTTCCTATAAAATGAAAACAGCTGGGTGGTTCTAGTGGTACTAGTACACACAGTAAGAGAAGGAGCAGCATTTACATTCATTTGATAGAAAAGTACATACCTTAAGTGCAGTCACACCAGCACATCTGACTACCTAATACTATTAAGAGAAGTGCTATTTTTTCACATGGCCTTCAACTTTTCATGAAGTAAAGTGTTTGTTTAAACACTTTTGCATTTGTACCCTGGCCAACAGACTAGATGGTGTCTACATGTTAAACTAGGTGAAAAGTTCCCTTAAACTGAACTCTGCAGCGTCATTCAAAATAAGTATTGGATCCCAAATAGTATTGGAAAACGTTCTACTGCTTTTAGATTTGACATGTTTTCATAGACTGTTAGGAAATTTTAGGAAATATTTGTGTTGACCCTTTTACATGGACCTGATGTTCCAGGAGTGTTTCATTTTACTTTGGAATGAGGCATGTACTTGAAATGGTGGATCATTTGGTTCCACCTCTAACACCTCTGGAGGTAGAAACAGAGCTGAGATAAAAGTGGAACCATGATTCGGGAAGTTTCGGGATGTTTTGATGACACAAGGGCCGTGTTTTCATGATGTTTTTTAATTCATAATTCTTCATTCTGAATCAAATAATTCAGAAATAAAGTTAATTGTTAGTGTTTGCATGGAAATGTTAATGTCAAAGATTTTCATGGCAACCAGTGGCGGATCTAGACGGCTATTTTAGATGGGACTAAGTGAAGTATAACAACAACGTAATAGCATTTCCGGAATTGAAACAGAATTTTTTTTAAAAAATAAACACAAATAATTACCATTGACATTTACAAATAAATCATAAAAAATATGAAGGATATTGATCACCTTTTCAGTTTGAGGCAACAAAAATCGGTCTAGAATTCTGTTTCTGAGCTTGTAAATGGGTGGGCACAGCTGTCAACCGCCCATAGATCCGCCCCTGATGGCAACAGGTCTATTACACTTTAGTTAATTCAGCTTCCAGTGCTGGGGGTACAGCAGGTTTTGATTGGACAGAACACTTTCAGCTCACTTCATGTTTATTGGGTACAATTCATTAAGAAAGACGAAGTAGCGTCCGGCTGGGGACTGCGGCGGACGACGGACACGGCTCTGAAAAACCAGACTGTCCTAAAGCCGGATAGATGGACACCCTAGAATCTCACCTATTTTCGAGAATCTGGGTAACAGTGACTTACATCTCAGTTAAATGTGAATATTCCACTAAGTTACTGCAAAATTTAAGTGTCTTAACTCTTACCATGACATTACATTGTCTCATCTAATCAGAGAACAAATTAACCTCAAACAAGCTCCGTGTTCTCAAAAAGATCAGTGTGGATCTGCAAAGTAAAGTTCAGCAAGTTTAAAACTAAGATGGAAACCAAGTTATTGGTGTCAGTGCGTGAAACAAATTAAATCACTGGCAGGTTTTACCGAAAAAAAAAAAAAAAGGTTAAAAAGGTTAACCATCTTTATTGCCCTTATAGGGAATTTCAGTCTCTGTATTTAACATCCTAATGCACACAGCACCTAGCGTTAGCGTTAGCTTGATCTCATAGGAACTGTGTGTTGCTATTCAAAGCATTCACTCACTCAGATCATCAGCATCATGGTCTGGAGAACCACAGGACAAGAAAATGGTGTAGGAAATGCATGAAAATAAGGAACTGTAGCCAGGTACTTTCCACTGACTACACTTCTCACCTTCGACTCCATTAACCCTTAGAGGCCTATGATCATCCCTGTCTGATCAGATCATGTGGCGTCTTTAAAGAGCCATTACACAAAACTCTGACACATGGAGTGCTGCCATCAACTTTACTTGAAAGTGTGGATTTTAAAGTTTTTATTTGGCATTGAAAAAGCACAGAAAACCAGCAATATATATATATATATATATATATATATATATATATATATATATATATATACAGTTTTAATTTGATAGTATAAAATCTGTTTCTCCGAGCATAAATGTGTAGTTCTACTGGTGGATGGAAGAACATGCGGTACATTTCTGTTCATATGTTCAACATTTTGCAAACTGGGACAAGTGGTGGAATCAGCTGATACTAGTCTGCTACTCTACCTGATGATTTTAGTGTATGTTTTGGTCCAATATGGTAATGAAATTGATTATTGTCAAATAATAACTATCTCGTCATATAGTTGAAGTCGTGTTGGGAAAAAAAAGATACAAAGTTAAACATGTTTTATGTGGTTTATATATAAAATCAAAAGTTAAAAAAAACAAAAAACAAAACATCAAATGGGTTCAGGACCTTAAGGGTTAAACTCACACCATTTTATATAGAGCTGTATACATAAGTTATGCAGATATTTTTCTTTTTTTATTGAACCTGCATTTTATGGATGTGTTAGACTGTTAAACATTTGTTTTCCTGGTTTTAAACTCTTATCATGAGGGTCTCTTTACTGCTTTTAGCCATGTTTTTGTTTGCCCAAAGGTTCATAGGATGAGTGTTTTACTCTATTTAATAATTTACGCAATTTATTGTAATTTAAGTATGTGTGTGCACCTACCTGCCTGTATAAATAAAGTAACCTGTAGAGCAGAATGTATGTATATATGGTAGAGAGAGCGAGAGAGACAAATGAAATGACAAAGCCTTGAAGGTCATTTATTAATATTCCATCATTTCTTTGCCGTGTGTGATGTTTTCTGTTTTAATTACAAAATAATGTCTTCTGTGTGACTTTTAGATCGTTTTAGTGTTGAAATGGCTATACATCAATAAATTATGTTTAGCAAAATCTGACTTTTGACCAATTGGACCAAATTTAGGTGTTTGTTTTATATTATTCAAATTTTATAATATTGAGCCACATTAAAATAATGATATTAAGTACGACAATACTTTTTTGGATGAGCGTACAAGGATCCAGCCTATTATCTATAGTCATTTTCTACATTACTATGAAAATCAGCATGATTATGGTTTTGAATGAGACCTTTAAAAAAAGAATTATTCCTGGCTCAAAATGCTTGAACAAATCTTCAAATATAATTGAATCATCATCCATTTTTCACATCATTGCTCATCTCCATCCTTAAAAAAAAACACATTAAGGGAAACCTTCCCTTTCAGTGTTCTTAGTATTTCTTCATTTTTTTGCTTTTTAAATGAGGAAATAAAGACAGACAGCTAACTGAACAAATAGTTACAGTTGTGAACATTAAATGAACAAGTGGTGCCAGGCACAACACCCCCCCTCCCCCCATATATTTTTCCAAATTTGCCCCATCTCTTATTTTGACAAACTTTTTGGTGACCGACTTTTGATCTACATTCATCAAAATTTTATAGAATCCATTCTGGACCAACTTGCAACTTTTCTGAAAATATCTTGATAATCTGTCTAGTAGTTCTTACCTAAAGCTGCTTACAAACAAGCAAACACACAAACCGAACAAACAAACAATAACAATGACTATAATAAAATGAAAAAAAACTACCTTTAGCAGTCAGTGATCCCCAAAACGTGATGCTTCCAATCACCCATAATTTCCACCACTCGCATCCACTCATTCATGAACTTATATAATACAAAATAGAAAAGGACTAGCACATACATACTGCATTACACATAAAGCATCAATAATAAAATATCAAATTCTCCAAGTTAGGGCTGATATAATCGGACACTCCCTCCCTTCATCAACAGTTATGGGTCACATCACTTTACGATTGTTGGATTGTTGACAATATTGTAATAGCAAAATACAATTTAGAAGAACATGTATATTTTATGTGTAAACAATGTCCCATGATTTAAAAAAGCTGTACTGTATAATATATTTTGTAGTTTAATTCCAGAATTTCTACTGCCCATTCACAAATATTATTTTTCATGAATATTTACCACCACGAAATCTGTGGTGGTATGAAAATATTCATAATGACGTGAAAATTGCACTTTTTGTACATGGAAAAGGGGATCTCCATGCCCACCATTTTGAATTTCCAGAAATAGACACTTTTAGCTGCAAAACTTACTATACGTTGGTCATACTAATAAATATGAGTTTAATAATTAACTAGAAAAACACTGAGAGTGCAAACCTCCACCAAGGCAGACCACCCCCCTCAAAATGAAGAGAGGTCCACCAAGGAAGTTATGTTTTTGTTTATTTTTGTCTGTCTGTCTGTTAGTTGGCAAAATAACTCAAAAAGCCTACACAGTGCACCTTTAAAAAAAAGTGAATCCGCTATGAATGAGCATCAGTATGATTTCTTAGGAAAGAAGTGGCACATTTTCACCAATGGGTGAGAGTCGACTTGTGCTGAACCCCAAGGTGATAATGATTTCTCAATGTCCAGGAGGCAGGTGTTGTACCAAAGAAAGGGATGAAAAAAAAGTAATAGAACCTGGGCCTGACGCTTTTTGTTAACTCACAACACAAAACACCATTCATTACCTGTGTACCCCTTACAATAAGAACCAATGTAGTATGTGCATTTCTACCATTTGGCCACGTATTTCTTACAGCAATACATCAAAACGCTAAGTGTGAAAACTGTGGTGTGAAGACAACACTTCATATTATAGCACCAACATTCTTAAAGTGTCATATCTTTCTGCACTCTGTCACCTTTCCCCTCATTCACTCTCATACCTGCTCTGCTCTGTCACCTTTCCTCTCAGTCTATTCACCTGATTCTCATTTAGTTGTTACACACTTGTCTTGTTACTTCACTCCAAGTTCTATTCTTTCCTGCTCGTCACTTTTTCTCTGGCTGCGTTACTTCTTGGTCAGCTCTATGAATGAATCTATGAAACTAACTACTTAACTTAACTAAACGGGGATTTTTGATAAAGTTGTATTATTAAAAATGTAATTATAGTTTATGAACTCACCACAGTTTTGAGAGTTTTCATTGCATGTTCATGAGTATGGACCATCTGCTAACTACTGGCCCTTTATTAACCTGCAGATGTAATGATCACCAGCTGGTTCATGAAATTGGCAAGAGCAAATATGTTGCAGGAATTTTATTTTCAACACCTGAGTTTTTCCAGCCAGAAGTGAATCCTTTAATCAATGCATTGCTTTTGAGTTCTGTCTCCCTTGCTCACTCAGGCTACGTCCACACAACTTTGATATGGGTTTAGTTTTGAAACCGTGTCAAAAAGTTATTTCGAAAAATGGAAATGTTTCAGTAAAAAATCTGCATTAGCATGGGGATGAAACACTTGTTAAAAATAATGCAATTAACATGCCACACCCATATGCACAGCCTTTTTCTACTGGTGTGACAAACACAGAGGACACAAACAACAATAACACTGCAATACATTCACCACTGCTATTCTGTTGTTCGCCATTGTTGCTGTCTTGTGACGAAAATGAATGCTACAGGCGCAAGGCTGTTGTTTATTCCAGTCATGTGGTCATGACATGGGTGTGAACTCGCATATTTTACTCGCCCCGAGACTTGTCAAGATGGGTGCAGCAATGGCACCGTCGCCAGATCTTCCCACTCTGGAACCTGTTTTCCAAAGATTTCATTTTGGGGTACCCATGACACTGGTCCCATTTTGTCGAAAGGCCAATCCGTTAAGAAAGTACATCACATTCACGCAAATTTGTTACCGTGGGGATTGGGCCTCAGTCTCAAGCTGAAACTCACCACCATCATAAATTTTAGGAAGCAAAATAGCTGAAGTTGAGGACTGTAGATGATTTGTCATCATTGCTTGATAATTGTTTGCTTGTATGCAACACTCAATGTAAGACAACTATAGGATACGCATATTGTATATATTTCATTAAAAGTAATCAATGGGACGATTTTCTGCACATACTGTATGTGACAGCTGCAAAGCATACTCAGACCCCTCAGTGAGCATTTGTCTTGAAAAGTTACACCTGTGGCTAGGTGTAATTACTTAAAGTTGTCATTCCGTTGAAAAACACTTTTCCACACTCCTTTTAAAATATGATGGGTCACCCCCAAGTTACCAACACATGCTGTCTTTGAAAGTGGTTTGTCACCCCCACTGGCTGCACACAGAAAACAACAAAAGGAAAGAGTGACTCAGAAAGAGCCGGTCCATCTGACGTCAGATGGACTTTAGTGTCACCCATGTGGGGTTAAACCTGTCCCCGATTGCAGTGAATCTGAAGTAGCATTAGCATTAGCATCTACAAGAGAAGATGGCTCCACAGTAGCTGCTGCACAAACTTGAAAAAAAAAAAAGGCCGATCAAACTGGATCATGTGCTCTCTGTGGAAATAAAGCCTCTTTTTCCCCTGCACATTTTCAGAACAAGCAACGGCACGAAACCTAGCTGGATGCTACTCTGGTAAAGGTAAACCCACACAGATAGCGAGAGGGGAGGGGGGAGTGTTCTTTCACACATTCTGAGCTAACCAGAGACACCTCGTCTCCGTATCATGGACATGTATGAAGAAGTACCGGTAAACTCTGTTGTTCAACCTCAAGTAATTGTTCTACCGTGTAAAAATAGCTGGAAACCAAGCAATCCAAATGTTTTTTTTTTTTTTTAAATTGAACCAACACATAATGTATTCAATAACAATGGGGAACACAGCAATATTAATGAAACAATGATGGAATGACACCTTTGAGGAGAGCTCTAGAGCCACAGTTCTCAAACTGGGGTCCGCGGACCCCTAGGGGGACGTGGCGCATGTCCAGGGGGTACGCGAAATTGTTCACGGTTTTGGGGGTTTTTTTTGTTTTTTTGTTGTTTTTGTTTTTTGTTTTTTTGCTGTTTTATTTTGAAATGCGGAAGTTTTATTTTGTAGCGAGCGGGCGGAAGTAACAGCGCTGTTTGACGCTAGCTTGACTAAATTGAGACGGCGCGAGTCACAGGCTATTTTTAGCCACCCTGCAGCGAACATGGATCGATTTTTGTGTCCACCAAGTTCCTCAAGAAGTGGTAAAAGAAATGACAATGAAAATGACAATGACAAAAACAAACGCCCTAACCCTAAAAAGAGAAAGTACATTGATAGTTATATTGAGTTTGACAAGCTCATCCCTCTCATTAAGTCTCTGTCTGTCTGTCTGTCTGTCACACACACACACACACACACACACACACGGTTTTGTGTGTCTTTTGTCCCGTTTATTATTTTAAAATTATTTAAAATTGTTGTTTCTGAAGTGCTCATTTATATTATAATACCTGAAAATGTCGCTGGTTTGCACAAAAGCACTATTAAAAAAGGTTATCATTGTTTCATAATAATCATTGTTGAAGTGTTTTTTTTATCATTTTCAGTATCGCGAGGATGAGGGGGGACATCGAAAAATTTCACCCCTCCCAGGGGGACCTGGGCCAAAAAAGTTTGAGAACCCCTGCTCTAGAGGACTAGGTGTGATCAAAACAAGGGCTGGCATCCCATAATAAGGACAAAATAGATCCTTTTTGGTCTTTTTTGTAGTACACACAATGTAAAGACAGACAGAACTGAGTTATTTTTGTTTCTCTAGAACTTGGAGAGGATCCAACTAAGAGTTCAATTAATTCTTTTGGCTGTCTAACGAACACCCAGTAATACAGTATATTCACAGTATTTTGAAGAGAAGCAAGTGTGTGAAGATTTGTTCAATTGGCATGGAATTACCCTTTTCATTAATAATAGGTTGATGAGGCCTCATGAAGCGTGTCGACACAATGACACACTGTGTTGATCCTGTGTCACTGAATACTGACACCTGCTGAACATTAAAAATCCCTACAGGTAACCATGGTGACAGACTTAACTGACACTGATTTGATGACCTAGTACAGTGTTTCTCAACCTTTTTGAGCCACAGCACACCTGATTTCTCATGGCTTCATGCTAGTTGGGAAACACTGACCTAGTTTATACAATAATGTAATTTAAGTTATTGTAAAATATCTCATATGTTCAATAAGTGTTAACATGTATCGTAAAGTGAAAATATATGTGAACCTGTAGCAAATTAAGATTCTTGTAGACTGGGATTTTGTTTTTTAACAATTTTTTTCTCAATTTTTTCCCACCCTTTTGATTTAGAGTCCATTGTGCTTCTTTGATCCACCTTCTCCAGCTGAAGAAAACACCCGCTCACCCATTTCACTTGTAGTAAATAATCTGAATAGTAAACAAAATCATTATGAATTCATATGGATCAAGTGTAAACTGTTTTAATTTCCTTGTTTTCATCCTAGTTCTCTCAAATACCTTAGTTTCTGATATAAGGCCAAAATGCTCCCACACAGTGGCAGCCTCTTTGGCTGCTTCATAATTCTTGATGAGTATTCATGATAATGAACAACAAAGGATCAGAGATTCTTTTGACAGACTCATCCCGTTGCGCTTCCTTATAAGCACAGTTTGGCATTGGAGTTTGTTCCAAACAGTTGATGTATCGTCACATGACTTTGAGCAATACTGACACAGGGTTTCGCTCTATGAGCTTGGCACATGCACTGACATATTGGTGTCACTGGACCCATCATTACTATTCATTATCTATTGTATTTTGAAATATTGACAGCATAATTTTATGAAGGCATTTGAGGCAATGCAATAATGTATGCGCACTATAATGTACTTCAGATGTTTTATTGATCAATGCCTTTTTTTTTCCAGAATATGTCGTCAAAGAAAAAGAGTATCCAGGCACGGCCTGCCATGTCACAGGTGATGATGGCTACACACCGGGCACAGACGCAAACCATTAGTATTGCTGTACTTGGCTCTATTCATCAAGGCAGCCATATGTTTTCTGAAAATAACATTGGCAGACAGTGTACCTGCATAGCACTGATGAGTCTTGTTGTGGCACAACAGAAGTCACCTGTCCACTGGACCGTGGATGATTTGGATAGTATCCTCTATCAAGAAGACAGTTTTGTATGGAGCCAACAGAGGTGACAAAGAGTACCTGTTGCTGACAGACCTACCCACATCAATGTACTACAACAGCAAAGTGTACAAATTGCATTTCCATGACAGTTTGACTGGATCTTTCTCTCAGGCTTTGTCAAGTGATCCTTTTTTTTACACATTTGAATGATGCATTATCAAGTGCACATCAAACATCCCCATACATAATGCTCATTATAGGAAAAGTAGATTGAGCATATGTATCCATGATCATGCACTTGGGAACCAGAGTTGGTTATCGTATCTATGATTCTCATTCGCGGGATGATGAAACAGAGATGCCTGTTGCAGCTGTAGGGATAAGATGTGCTTCACACGACAGACTCAGAGTGTACATACAACCGCTAGCACAACAGCTTGATACATCACAGAATGGCTCTTTTGAAATAGGACATGATGTTGGATGTTTTGAAGTGTAATGCAGATCAATTATAGGACGAGGTGGAACAATCCCATTATAAAATGCCTGAGATTTACTGCTTAAGATTGGAGTGATTAGGGGTGGGGTGTGTGTGTGTGTGTGTGTGGGAGAGGTGAATGAAGTTGTGGTAAATTGGCATCTATAGAGATGCAAACTTGAAAAAGGGAACGCATGAAAAAAATGGCAAAACCAGCCCCATATAAAGAAGACAAGACAGGAGAGGGAGGATTTACAGCAGTCTACTCCAGAGGTGAAGCAGAGGAAGGAGAGAGAGAGAACACCTGCAACACAACAAATCTGAGGTCAAACAAAAGAGAAAAACAACTGAAAAAATGTGCCGACAAGAACCAGAAATTAGACACAAAGTAGAAACAACAAGACACAAACCAAAGGAAAGCTAATCAGATGAAGAAACAAAATGTAGCTTTTGAAATTGATGTGTTCAAAAAGAATTTTTCTGAACTTCCAGAATACATTTGCTGTGTGTGTTCCTGTGTTAGGTGCAAGAAGCAAACAGTGACATTTGTGATATGAGCATATGAAAGAGTCAAGGTAATAGTGAGGATATGTAACATCCAAGAAGATGAATCATCCTGAAGAAGGAGCCTAGGGAATGTTAGGTTAATCAGTATAACCCTGACTTGTTGGAAGCATGGAACACCAACATAGATGTGCAGTGTGTTGTTGATGGCTACAGCTGTATTGCCTACATCATTTCTTATATCATCAAAAAAGAGAGTGAAGAAAGGGAACTACTGAAGGCTGCACAACGTGATGCTTGTGAAGGCAATGCAAGTGCTCTAACAGATGTGAGGAAGATTGGCAGGTTCTAGCTGACACACAGACAGGTCAACAGTATGGAGGCCATATGTAGAGCCACAGAGTCTGATGATGAAGCCACAAGGTGACTGAAAGTATTCTTTATTTCTTCTAATTTACTTTTTTAAAGACACACAGCATCACTAATGACAAACCATGCAACTAGAGTGATTCATCATTGGTCATACATGAGGAGAAAAACGCTTGTATTACTATTCCACAATGACACTTCCACTGGAGAGGCATCGAAGACTTGCAGAAGAGGATCCAGACTCTTTCAGACATCTAACCTTGAGCGGTGCTGGGCACGTCCATCATCATGAACTGACAACTGCCTTGCAGAGTTTGTGGCTGCCTACAAAGTTGTGTACAAACGAAGCAGAATAGAAGAAAGTGACAGTGAGGTGGATGAAAGTGTCTCAGCCAACAACGTATCACACTCAAGATGGGTAAGGCACTGTGAGCAAAAGAAAACAACCATGCATTATCAGATACATGGGCATATCCAAGGTCAAGGATACAGAGAAATCTGCAGTGTCTGTTTCTAACAAACTGAAACCAGACAATGAAACATATGAAGGTTTCTTCATGGCTGGTGAACTACCAACAATCCATAGCAGGAGATATGTGAGAGATATCGCCCCTTTGAACTGTACACTGCAGATTTTGCAGTGTTAATTTGGAGACAATGGGACCAAATACACTCTAGAAGAAGTTAAATAAACTCTAAGTGTTGATTTAACACTGCAAAATTTACTGTGTAGCCATTTGCAGCACAACGCTGATGTTATTGATGATGCATAGCAGATGATCCAGGATTATGGTGGAACAATGAAGCCTGGGGTGATGTAGCACCAAATGCTAAAGAACTGAGGCAACTAGGGAAAACAATTAATTAAATGCTCTGACATAAATAAAAAATACACTTTTACCTGTGGAACACACAGGACTGAAAAAAAAACCACACCATCCAATGCCCAATTCATGGAGGAGTTGCAAACAGAGAGGGGGGAGAAACAAATGACAGTGTACTCTGATTAACATATCACCATCCAGTCATTTGCAGTGGGATCTGAAAATGAGTAGTGTTTTTTCAGTTCTGTCCCTTCTACAGATGAACATACTTTAGTATTCTAATGTCAGAACATTTAGTTAATTAGTTGTAATTGGTGTGTGAAGGAGAGTTTAAGCAATACAGTAAAAATGCTCCAGGAAAACATCTTGGTGTCCACCTTTAAGGGATGATTAAACAGATGAGAGACATTCCTATATATATATATATATATATATATATATATATATATATATATATATATATATATATATATATATATATATATATATATATATATATATATATATATATATATATATATATATATATATATATCCATGAACATGTGATGAGGATGAATTCACAATTACTGAGGAACAAACAATGTTCTGCTCCTGAAGCAGGTTCTAAACAAGACAATGAATTTGATAGAGAAATAATATCTGTCTAAATGATAAACTTCCGAAGTTCGGTGATGTCACTTTCCAGTATCTGCTGCTGTATGTTCTCAATCAGCCTTTCAAGAAGTGTTGTCATGGAAACCTAGTCAAGGTAGCAGAAAAATAAGTATAAGCACATCTGTGTTCTGTGCAGGACACACAGAAGGGAAATTATGCAAGGGGGTGGAAGTCTTTGGCTGTTTTTCCTCAATCAGAGACAAAGGTTTGACTTTTATTGATAAGAAGTCAGTGATTGATCGCATCACATCTATTTTCACATTTTCACACATGCAACCTTTCAGCAAATGCTGATGAAACTACTTCCTTTTTTGTCTTATTTAATTTCTAGTGGACACACATGCACACATACACACACACACACACATATATATATATATATATATATATATATATATATATATATACAGTAGTGATCGGAGCACTAGGGGCAGTGACCCCCAAGCTGGGAGAGTGGTTCCAGCAGATACCAGAAACAACATCAGAGATCTCTGTACAAAAGCTAGGAACAGCTAAGATCCTGCGCAGAACCCTCAGGCTCCCAGGCCTCTGGTAGAGGACCTTAGTCTGAAGGAGACACTGCCCAGGTGGGGCAAGAGGAATATATATATATATATATATATATATATATATATATATATATATATATATATATATATATATATATATATATATATATATATATATATATATATATATATATATATATATATATATATATATATATATATATATATATATATATATATATATATATATATATATATATATATATATATATATATATATATATATATATATATATATATGTATATATATATATATATATATATATATATATATATATATATATATATATATATATATATATATATATATATATATATATATATATATATATATATATATATGGATAAAACATAATTTAATTACCGTACATTTATTTATTATTATCATATTTTATTATTAGTAGTAGTATTTATCAATTTATTTTTTTACTTTAAAAAAAAAAACATTACTACATTTCCTTTTTACTTGTGTACTGGATGGAAAATAAATCTCAACCACCATATATTCCAGTGATCCTTAAAAGCTAAAAATCTTGATTGAGAGCAACACCTTGTGGTAAAGATGGGAGCTGCAATAACTGTGACCATAACACAGTCTGCATCTATACATTCCAGTAAAACTGCACTATATTTAATTTAAGTGTGAAATGTTTTACTAGAAAGTGACAGAACTATAGAAAATTAAACATTGCTTTTTTTTGCATGGGGTGAGGGGAGGTGTGTGTGTGTATGTGTGGGGGGGGTCACGCTTGAGAACTGGAACAGTCTTTATTTGACCAGTCTGTTTGTGTGTGTGTGTGGTATGACGCTTGGTTAACAGATGTGTTAACACTGATTAAAGCAGTGTGTATTCAGATGTCACCACTATACTGCACTCAGTGGACAGTAGGTGTTAAAGTTAACATGAGTAAAGGCTGGAAACAGGAGCTTTTTCCCATGCACTGTCACACGGTTACAGATTAGTATGCATGAGTAAAAGAAAAAAAAGGAGATATTCAGTATTTGGTGCAAAGCAAGAGTTATTTTATTATATATATATATATATATATATATATATATATATATATATATATATATATATATATGTATTGGGGTGGCACGGTTTACAAAAGTTGCGGTGCAGTATCTATTGCGGTTTGAGGTCTGAATTGACAATATAAGAGTTTTCACTCCATGAATTTCAGGAAATACAATAGGATTGTATATTCTGAGGAAGAAATATAAATTGTGCATCAACTTTTCACATAATAACTATTTACTTGCCCAGTCTTGGTATAAATTAACATATAGTTCAGGTCAATGTATTTTTGAACTATCCTGAAGCTCTAACAAAAAATATTACACCTGTGATTTTTGCATATTCTTTGCAGACTATTAAGGGCTATGAAATGGACGAAAAATTTATGTCAAGGTCACGTGTCAGAATTCCTTAAAGGATTTTTGACAGAATGACACCTGTTTAATGAAAAGTGGGCCAGTGGTTCAGAAATTATTGCAGTTTGAACAATGGCGGCCACGGCAAAAAATGCTAAAATCGGCAGAATTTGGCAGCCATATCTTGGAAACAGTTTGTCCATTAACATAAAAATTGGAGAATCATCTTTTCCTGTCACACTTACCCCTAAGACAAAGTTTCAGCTAAATTTGAGGTGGTAAGGTTAAGTTTGTCAAAACAAAATTGGGTGATTTGACATGGAATGACCAAATATATATATATATATATATATATATATATATATATATATATATATATATATATATACACATACATACATACACACATACATACAGTGGTACCTCTACTTCCGAAAGGCACAGCTAACTCAAATTTCCCACAATATAAACAAAAAATACAGAGAAAAATATATATACAATAAATTCCAAAATTCATAAAAAAGCAATGAAATATCTAAATCATATTCAAAATGTATTTCAAAATACAAAAAGTATCAAAACATATGATCAAAGAAAACAAAACAAAGAACAAATATCAAAGAAATGTGCAAAAATTATATATATATATATATATATATATATATATATATATATATATATATATATATATATATATATATATATATATATATATATATATAAACAGAATAGAAAGTCATTTATTCAAGCGGTTGTCAGCCATGTAACACATTTAGAATTGTGTTGGTATTTGTTGTTGTTATTTCATGACTGATGTTTGGTTAAATACACTACATTTTTTAAACTGCTGGATGTAACTCAAGTTTTCACTTAGTAGATCAAGGGTCAAGGTGTTCTTATTTTCCTTTCCAGCAATACGAGGGCATTTGTCCTAAACGGCTGTTGACAAAAGCATCTTCTAGAATGTTAAGCAAATGTTGTCCCACTCTTTAATCAGTCCTCATATATAAACTAAAACACCACTAACTAATAATCACATTTAATAATTCAGATAAAATGCAGTTCCTCTGGTTTTCACTGGGATTGAATATGATCTATTTTGTTGTTCAGAGGCTCCATTTTTATTAAAAGTTTTATTCCTTTTGATTATTCACCTTATTCCGCCCCGTCCCTTTTAACTGTTGATTTTCTTCTGCTTTGTTTTGGAACTTCCGGTTAGCTAGTTCCGGTTTAGCTAGTTTAAGGCATTTAAAGATGGATGTTACCTGGGTAGAAACTAGTGATGTCGTTCGTAGTAGCACCGGTGAAGTAATCCCTCACCCAAAACTAATTGCAGAGTGGGCTGATGATATGAAGAGATGGCCTCCTGTTACATATGGTGATATTTTTAACTATATGGTTTTGTCTGTGGGCGTAGATGGTGCTTCCATGAAAAACTTTAAGGGCACTGAAGCAATTTCTTGTAATGGAGGTCCTCTTTTTTTCTTTTCTTTTTCTTTTTCTTTTTCTTGTTTTGGTTTTGTTTTAGTTTGTAACTGCAAAAGACATAACATATACAATTTCAGTTACATACAGAACACATTTAACTTCAATTACTACCACATTCGCTACTCGTGTAATGCGTTCACACTGCTAGCTTAAATAGCATCAATGTTAGCTCATTCTCTCACACAACACAAACTTTACAAAACTAACATCCAGTCATATATATTTATAGAAAATTACAAAGACGAGAATTGTCCAAGGCTAAAGATGAGCACATTAAACGTCAAATATGAGTTGGCAGAAACACGTTTGACACAAAACGGAAAAATATGGCAAAGCTCCACTCTAGAGAAGAGCGCTCACTCCCCGTGAATAATAGTGCACAGCGAACACAAATATTTGTTCAAGAGATAACATCACACTAATATAAATTTCCAATGAACTACATTTTAACTCATTCTAACATACATTTATACAACATATGAAATTATGTCTTTGACCTAAAGACATCACAGAAGAACGTATGTGGTCCCATTATAAACATGAAAACACCATTATCCTGTGCACCATTTATTCAAGAACAAACCTCATGTAGTTTTTTGATAAATTGTGTTTGGAGACACTCCTATTGGTCAATTAACTATACATTTTCCTGAAAAAGCCCATTTTCCTCAGCGTTGTCTGTTCTGATATAATAACCTTTGAACACCTGCTAGATCAATAAATTGAATATCAGAAAATACTTTATTTTCACTTAAAATCAAACAGGATGGTTTGGGAAATTAGAGAAAAACATTTCTCTACATTAGAGAAATGTAGATAAAATTATCTGAAAGTCATCACATATTTAATAAGTTACACAGTTCTGCATAGATAACAACCAGAATATCACACAGACTAATAATGATCAGTTGTCATACTCAACATGACCACAAGATGGCAGTAGACTTACAGTGAAATACAAAATCACAGTTAATACGTTTATCTATCAACCTGTCAACAGGCCTGGAAGCAATAACATCTTTAGTATAGTTTCAGTTGTTACATTAAAAACATAATAAAGAAGAAACAAAAAAGGAGAGAAGCTAAAGAGGTCACATATTAAAATTAAATATCTGTTTTTCATTTTCTTTAGTTGTTGTTTGCATGAAGTGATACAGAGATATGCTGAAATTGAAATTAAACACATTTATCTATATCGTGTCTGTAATAATCAAAGTCTAAAAGTAAATATAAGTAAATTTAAGTTTCAGTAAAACCACAAAAACACTGAACAGAAATAGCTTCTTGTTGTTTGTCCTGTGTATTTTTTTTTGTACATGATGAAATTTTTTTTTAATTCATTTGATGTTATGTTATAAAGCAGGTGTAGACAGATGGGATAAGTATAAGGCAATTAAACAGCTGTGACGCAACACCAGTGTTAAAGTTGGACTGGCAAATTCAGTGGATAAAAAATATTCTTTTCTTGTTATTATTATTCTTTATAAATTTAAACTTTATCTAACCAGATAAAATCCCACTGATCTCTTTTACAAGCGCAACCTGGGCAAACATCTCATAATGAAAAATAGATGCAAAGATCGATGATAACAATACATTAAAAGTAAAGAAATAAATAGTACAAAAAATTCCATACATTTAGTAATAACATGAAATAAAAACACAAGTTTAAATTGAAAAGTAGTTGAATTTTCTGGCAGTTTTTTAAACCCTTAAACTCCTGATGTGTCTGAATGTATGATTTATTTTAAATATTCTTAAAAATTCAACCGTTTGCTCTTTAGGAAAAATGTCAAAACATGCTGATAGACTATCTCTGGTTCTTTCTGTAGACATGTGAGCATGCTCAGTTCGGCCCCCCCTAGCCTATGGAGTGGTGGGGGTGGAACACAGCAGTTAGTTACACCAACTTATTAGAAAAATTGATTTTTTTTGGGGTTTGTTTTTTTCTTCACAGCGTTTTCCTTGTTTTTTGTTGTTGTTACTATTGTTTTCAGTATTGCCACAACTTCCCTTTTTTTCTTCTTGTGTTTTTATTTAATTTTGACCATGTACTATAACTGCTTTTTGGAGTTCAACCAGGTGCCAAAAAGTGGCTGAACTGATTTAGAAATAAGAGCCCTAAAAAAAACTACTGGACTAATTCAATTATTTGTTGTTCAGTTTGTTCCAGTTCATGTTCAACATCCAAAATCTGTTATTGATCTGAGCCTAAGCCTGTCTTTGCCTTCTCTTCTACATATTCTGATTATAAAACCTAAAGTGCTATATACTACCCTACAAAGCAAAAAGGAAGTAACTGCATGGAACTGTTTTGGCGAAAATGAGTTATTGTGTTTTTTGCAACATTCAAATCATTCTCTATCATGTAATAAAAAATCTCATCTCAAATGTCTGTCGTTTTGAAGCAAATTGGTGGGTGTTTGTAAAGTAACTGAAAAAAGTACTAAAACAAAGTAAAAGACAGTGAAGACCATTACTGTGTTCTTACCAATGTCCATTTAGGACAGTGAATTACTGTATTAGACTGAAACAGATTATTGAATTACAATATTTTCCGCACTATTAGGTGCACTGTCAATGATGTTGTTCATGAAGATTTTTCATATATAAGGCACATTAAGTGAAGTCAAAATCATGAGATAAAAAGTCAAAATTATGAGATAAAAAGTCAAATTATGAGATAAAAAGTCAAAATTTGAGATAAAAAGTCAAAATCATGAGATAAAAAGTCAAAATTATGAATAAAAAGTCTAAATTTTGAGATAAAAAGTCAAAATTATGAGATAATAAAATCAAAATAATGAAATAAGTCTTAATTTCCGAGTCACTAAGCACTACCAGAATTAATCCAATATAAGGCACTCTGTAGTTTTTGTAGAACTAGTTAATATGCAGTAACAATTCTGCCTCATGACCAATAATCTACCTACAACTACTGGGGCTGAACAGCAAGAAAAGCTTAAGGTCATTTTTCTCAGTTTGTTGTCTGTGCAGTTACTGCCTTTTTACTTTGTAGGGCAGAATAAAGGAGGGGAAGTAAACATGACAAAGTCATGGGGTCTAACCTTTCTGGGGGCCCATAGAACAGATACAGCTTAAAAACTGTGAACATTTTGTATACGATCCACTGTGTATAAAAGATGCATAGCCAGACATCAGAACCTGAAAGCTTGTTAGGCTTCATTTAGGGAGGGCAAAATGCCTAAAAAATTTTGGGCGATTGCTGAGCCTCATTAATCGGTAAAATCAGTAAAGAAAAGATTTGCTCTGCTCACACTCGCACAGCCATTTACACACCATGGCGTTTTCAGTCACTTTGCTTTTTAAACATGAGTCACACTGTGAGGTCAAGCGATGTTATTTTAAAAGCTCATTTTAAAACGTCGTTAAATTAAATTCTGCTGCTAACTATGGTGGGAAGAAAAATCTTAGCGATTTTCCACCAGCCTGCATCAGTTCTGCACACACTCCTTTTGCTGTAGCCCACCCTTCATGTCATATTAAGTAGGGTGTCAGATGGATAACACAACTCATCCACTGCGCTTTAGGGTTTCATGGTGACAACTTGCTGTCATTGTAAACTGACACAAAATGGTCGTACCACGTAGATAAATTGAGCTCTGCATTCGCTAATAATAAATTCTGTCTTGTATTGCTAATGCTCAAATTTATCATTTTTAAAGATAGACTCTTTAGAGTCTACACTACAATGCAAAAGAGTTTGTGCAGTGGAATGACAGAAGCAGGCTGGGATTTTTTTGTTTTTATCTGATGACAGAAAATTATGACCGACAACGTTGATGCGGTCAACCATCGGTCAGTCATTGGTGAACATCCCTAATTTCATTTTCATTTCACACTAGTGTTAGTTAGTTAGAATGCCATACCATACCATACCATACCATACCATGCCATGCCATGCCATGCCATACCATACCATACCCTACCCTACCCTACCCTACCCTACCCTACCCTACCTACCCTACCCTACCCTACCCTACCCTACCCTACCCTACCCTACCCTACCCTACCCTCACCCTACCCCACCATACCCTACCCTACCCTACCCTACCACCCTACCATACCCTACCCTACCCTACCCCACCATACCATACCCTACCCTACCCTACCCTACCCCACCATACCATACCATACCCTAACCCTACCCTACCCCACCATACCATACCCTACCCCACCCTACCCTACCCTACCATACCCTACCCTACCCTACCCCACCATACCATACCCTACCCTACCCTACCCCACCATACCCTACCCTACCCTACCCTACCCTACCTACCCTACCCTACCCTACCCTACCTACCCCCTACCCCACCATACCCCTACCCTACCCTACCTACCCTACCTACCCCACCATACCATACCATACCCTACCCTACCATACCATAACCATTTTTATTTATAAAAGCGCTATAAAACAGACATAGCTGACACAAAGCACTGCACACTACAAGGCATAAAACACAACAGAGAAAGGAGGATAAGGTAATAAAATACATCTAAAAATACAATAAAAAGTGTTAAAACTACACTGATAAAAAATGTTTTTCATACAATAAAAGAGCTAAAATCAATGAGCCACTGAGTTGAAGGCCAGGGAAGAAGTCAGCCAGAAGAATAGAATAGAATAGAATAGAATGCATTTATTGTTATTGGATGGTGTAGATACAACAAAAAAGCTCTCTGTGTGAGAGAAATAAGTGATAAAATACAATATGAAACCTATGACACTGTAATATAAGAAAAATTATACAAAATAAAAATCAATCAATAGTGCAAATAACAGACTGACACAAATGTATGCAGAAGCATCAGCCGCTGGACCCCTACTACCACCATCTATTGTATGGCCTCCACCCACCACCACAATATTCACAGACATCCACCAGTGTGAGTGAAGTGTTTGCCAAGGACACAGCAGATAGAGCGGGATTTGAACCACCAAACGTTCAGTCATTGCATGACTCAGCCTAAAACAAAACCACTGAAGAATGAAACACAAATACTGGAGGTTGGAATAACATGTTTGGGGGGGCAGGGGGGTAAAGGGTTAAAGTATAATAAGGTCAAAAAACAATTAAACAGTTAGAAAAGCTTGAGTTCATCTAAAAAGTGAACTTAAACATACACAATCAATCAATCAACTTTATTTATATAGCGCATTTAAAAAGATCCACAGGGAAGTCAACGTGCTGGACAATAAACATGAGGACAATAAGTTAAAAACACACAATAACAAAAAAAAAAAAAACACAGGTTCATATCAGCTCAGTGTTTGCAGATGCCAAACAAAATAGGTTTAAGAGTTAAAAGCCAAAGTGAAATAATGCGTTTTAACTGCAATTTAAAAAAAAAAAAAATGGGAGAGAAGAGGCCCTGGTTGAGCAATGGTTTCAATCAGAGGAATGAGGTCAAAGGTCAAAATACTGGATGTTTGTTTTTGTTTGTTTGTTTGTTTTTGTTTTTTTGTCCTAAACTGTTTCTTCCACTTCTAATCTCCATAAATCTACTATATGGACCTTTACTATGTGAACCTACAGTGTCAACAACAAACTCCTGCTGAGATCAAAACATGCATGTGTGATCTCAGACTCACCCAGATGGAAAAGATTCCATAGCAGGTCACTGAATTTAAAATCGTACCCCTTTTACGCCTGCATTTATTCATTTTTCAGCGCTGGCACAGTGAGACACATTTGAGCATCTCCGTCACATTTTCACCACAGTTCGACCTTGCTGCTGGATGCCAGCTCCGTACCTTTCTGCAGAATAAGCACTCCCCATGCAGGATTTATGTTTCATGTAGACATGAGAAATCAATCGCCTTCTCTTGTCCTCGCTGTTGTCAACATCAGAGCATCCATTTTTCATGCTGATGCTCTGACAATATCCACAAACATCAATCAACTACCATGTTCATGCAAAGCAGTAATGGAAATGAAAATCGGATGCAAAATTGAATGCCCTTTCAATAAGAAGAAGCCAAAAAAAATATATTTAAAAATTAAAGTGAAGGAGCTGTATTTGTCCAGCAGAGGGCATAGTTGCATATTTTTTTGGTACTCATTTATATATATATATATATATAATATATATATATTATATATATATATATATATATATATATATATTATATATATATATATAATTGGTGCTTGAACTGGTGAAACATTGAAACATGCCAGTTTGAAAGAAAAATCCAATGAGTTAGGATTTTTTTTTTTAAATATTATAAATTGCAAATAAAGATGTGTTCACAGCTCTGTTTTAGAAGAAGAAAGTCAAAGAAATTAACACCCACACACTTTGTTACACATGATAAAGCAAAAAGGTGACTTGTTCTGCTGCCCTCATAAATTAGACAGTGTGCTTTGCTGGAGCATATTTTGATTCATTTTTTTTTTTTTTTGTGTAGTGCATGGGGAGGACGGGAGACGAGTCCACTGGGTAATACACTATTCATTACCCCCTCAATGCATGGCTTCATGGATGTGCCTGGTGTCTGCTTGAAGAAGCCCGGGTTCACATGTGCCATCCGTCTTATCTCAGTCCAGTGAGGATAAACCCTGCTCCAAACAACATAGTACTAGCCTAGCTTCTTGTACGTCCAAAAAATGAACAGAATTTGCAGGGAAAAAAAAAAAAAAAAACTCAAAAAGTCAATACTAGCTTATGGCTTTCAGAGTCCTACTTTATTCATTGTATTAAATTTCAGGCGCATTTGTATGCTTTTGTTGGATTTCTACAGCGTTTTATGTCTAAAGTGAATGAGTCGGTGCATGAAAAATAAAGAACAGTGAAAGGAACACACTTCCTGATTGAATCACAGACTATAACGGCTCAAACCATGAGAAAAGTAACCAACAAAATTGAAATTCACACAGAATTTATAGATTTATGATGATGTTTGAGTTATATGTGAGGTAAATTAACCATAAAGACTAAAAAGCCAGTGACAGACAAAAGCATCTGCTGCTCTAAAATGTTTAATAACTATTATTGACTCACTAATTCTATCAATACATGCAAAGTATTGCTGTAAAATATAGTTTCATGGTCGTCACATGTGACCTATTTTTCTCAGCAAAATTCATCCAAAGCAACCTATCCATCTATCTATCTATCTATCTATCTATCTATCTATCTTATCTATCTATCTATCTATCTATCTATCTATCTATCTATCTATCTATCTATCTATCTATCTATCTTATCTATCTATCTATCTATCTATCTATCTATCTATCTATCTTACTACTATCTATCTATCTATCTATCTATCTATCTATCTATCTATCTATCTATCTATATATCTATCTATCAATCTACTATCAACTCCCTCTTTATTTTTTTTTTATTTAGAACTGTAATAAAAGGGTCTTTATGGGTTAAATCACTAGTTGTATTTTAACCCATCACTGTGTGTTTCTATACTTCAAATAATGTGTTGACCCAGATCCACTGCTTCTAAAAGTGGGGACTTTGTATTCTGTTGTGTTCATGCATGTTGTACCACATTTGTCCAGCAGTCACCACCAAAGCATTCCTAATTAGAAGGCTCTAATATTACAGAATTACTAATATCTCCCAAAATATTGGTCCTATCAACTTTCCATTTTTGCTCCAAAAATACATAAGTATGTCAAAGTGCAGCAGTCAGCTCTTTACAGATTTAGAGTGAATCCCTGGACACACACACACACACACACACACACACACACACTTGGCTTTTGTCATATAGATACATTGTTCAGCAGTTTTTGTAAAGCCTGAAATAAATCCACATCTAACTTTCAGACGTTTGAAGTCATATTCTAAAGTTAGTAAAAAAAAAAAAAAGGTTGTTCACTCATTGATTATCCGACATAAAAACATGTTTTTTCAGCTCATTTCAAAGTGCAAAAATCTATGAAAAGTCCTGGTTTGTCCATCGTTTTATGGATGAAAATGTCTTATTCTACTCATTCTTCACTCTTTTTAACATTTCCTCTTTCCTTGTGTCATTATAATAATCATTTAAAACATGTGTTCATCCACTTCTATACATTCAACAAACAAATGCATGAAGTAAAGCACCTCTCAGACACATGTTATTTCATTTATAGTTCTTTACACCTGCAGTTATTGAATGATAATTTGGCTCTTACAGGTTTTTGCATGCAGTTCAATAATTGATTCAAATATTTATGGGTAATAAATGTGATGACTGGTGGTTATTTATTAAATAATATCTATAAAAAACTGATGAACATGTAAATAATGACACAGAACAATATGATAATGACAATATATTGTACATAGTTCATTTCAATGAAATATATATATATATATATATATATATATATATATATATATATATATATATATATATATATATATATATATAAACATTTAACATTTCAAGACTGAAAATGAATCATTTAAAGACACTGATATATGAATATTACAGTGTTTCAACAGTTCATGGAGCTTTTCAACTGTGTCTTAAAATACAAAAACAGATTTTTAAAAATAATGTAAACTTTTTTTTTAATTGAACACAAATAATTAAATATACATAGTTTATTTCCATTGACATTTACAAATAAATAACTGTATTAAGGATATTGATTAGCATTTCAGTTTGATGAGGCAACGAAAATCTGTCTACAATTCTGTTTCTGAGTTTGTGATTGGGTGGGTACAGCTGTCAATCAGGTTGGGTCCCGCCCACCCACCCAGTCCGCCCATAGATCCGCCCCTGAATGCAAACACATTTTATATAAATTGAGTGTAAAACATTTTCTTTTCACTCTCTTCCACCCTCTTTAAAAAGGGGTTAGCTATTATATATATATATATATATATATATATATATATATATATATATATATATATATATATATATATATATGTGTGTGTGTGTGTGTGTGTGTTTGAAAAGTAGACGTTTCAAGGTTTTTTAATGGTACCACTTATATGTTTGAATGACAAAACTCAGTTAAAAATGAGTAAAGTTTATATCCAGTAGATATCCAAAGCCACTAGTCTAAAAGCCTGAGTCTTCCACCGTCACACATTTTGGTCAATAATACAGTCTTGTGTGTATTTCAGGGTGTTTGATGGTATGAATCCAGTGTTCTATCATGGGTTTATAGATGATCCATCTTTGGGGGAAACGGAGACTAAACCAAGACAAAGAGCTGGATGGTAAGTGTAGGGAAGTGGGGGCTGGGCGCAGGTTGGGGTGTGTATGCATTTGATGTTATGTGAAGGTGACCTGGGATTATTCTGGTGCTATTCCACTATCTCATTCTAGTATCTGAAGCTCATGGCCCAGTGGAATGAGCTCAGCTGTCCACACATCCAGAGGAGTCTTCAGCTGAATTTACAATCTGCCCAGAGCTCAGATAAAGCTATTCTCCTGTTTTTTTTTTTCTGTACGGACAATAGCCGTGAATGTTAGTTTACAGTAGATTCTGATGATGACATTTGCTAAAGGAAGCTGCAGAAGCTTTAATGAAGGCTTTACTGGAGGTTCTGTTTGCTGAGGCGGAACATCCACAGCGTCGCTTACATCCATACACGATGATTGTTTCCACAACAATCACAGCAGAAGAATATCACAGAAGTTGATGTCCTCTTCAAGGTTGAATAGTCTATTACAAAGGTGTCACACAAGCAAAACGGGCCTGATAAAGGGTCCAATATGGCCCCATTAAGAATCAATAATGTAGTAATTTGATGTAAAGTGGGTCAGACCAGTAAAATATTATCATCATAACCTATAATTTAACCTATAAATAATGTTAACTCTTTGTTTTAGTGTAAAAAAAAGTCAAATTACACAAACATTGTCACATTTATATATATATATATATATATATATATATATATATATATATATATTCATTCATTAAAAAAATTTAATAACATGAACATTCACAAACAGCCCAAAATATCTTAAAAAATCTTAATATTTAACTATTTGTGTATTTGGACCTGAATAGTTCATTTTGGTAAAAACTTTTACAATCTGTTTTGTTTAAACTCACAATATGTACAAGCCTCGATCAATTACCTAAAATGTTGAGTTGTTTAATGGGACAGAACAGCACAGTGGACTTATGTGCATTTAAATGGCTAGTGCTCCAACCCACCTTTCTGATGTCATTATTCAGAAATAGGGTTGAAGATGGACCTGTGGAGTTGAATTAATAAAGAATTCAAACCCAAACTTAGCATTTACTGTTTATGTAGACCACAGGGAAATGTTTGAAAATGTATAATTCTATTTTAAAAAGCTAATATGATTTTTTAAATATATTTTTATCCTTTAAATTCAGCATTTTTCCAGTGAAAATCATGTAATTTCCTGTAATTTATTAAATGACCATGAAAATGTTCACGGAAGCTCAAATTAAACTTGATAATTACATCAAAAAACAGAGAAAACTTGACTTTTTCAACAAACATTATTGAGTAGTTGAGTACATTGAGTAAAATATTCCTCCTTAAATGAAAATAAGTGTATATTTACTAATCTTGTATCCGCTACTAAATATTGTGTGTATTTGTACACCTACTCTAAATTGTAAATGGTACTGCACATGTGTAGATTATAAACTGTATTATAATATTGTTAAAATTACCCCCACATTTGTTAAGATAATTTCAGTTTGTTCATGTTTTTACTGATACTTTATACATGTAACCATTTCCATAATTCAACTTTTTCCACTGTTACTGTCTTTATTTTCTTGCTCTAACCTACTTCAGATCATATTAGGCTGAAGTAAAATGACGATGAAACCTCTGGTCTATTACGTTACGGCTGGTTTCACAATACACTGATTTTATGATATTTTTCTACATTTAACATATGAGTATTTGAGATGTAATGCACACAGCAATGGGTGTCCAATGTTATTATGTCAGAGTTGGTCCATATGGGCATTTATTGATTATTCCACAGCTGTCTGAGCAGTAGATATGCAGGAGGAGATGACATTTGACTATTTGACGGGACAGTACAGATGAGTTTTGACTTGGAGAATCCCTCAGTGAGTCCATTTTAATCTGATGGAGTTGAAAGCACAAAGAGGCCACACAACCAGTCTGACAAACCAAGAAAAGCATCACCAGCAAAGATACAGAGACTCCGCTGATGTCTGAGAGAGTGACGACCGAAGATTTCCACTGAATAGAATATAGCGTTTGCTGATTTTGTCTGACATTATGTCCTTATCTGGACAATAACCGCTCAACTATGTATGTATGTATGTGTATGTGTACTGTATGTGTATGTTCACTGTATGTGTATGTGTACGTGTACGTCTATGTGTATGTGTATGGGTATGGGTATGTGTATGTATATCTACATGTATATGTATATGTATATGTACGTATATGTATGTGTACATGTATGTATGTGTGTATATATATATATATATATATATATAAAGCCTATGACTCAATGCCACATACATGGATACTGGAATGCTTAAAACTGTATAACATCAACAGGACACTAAGAGAGTTCATCCAGAACTCAATGAGGCTGTGGAAGACAACTCTGGAGGCCAACTCAAAGCCAATTCCACAAGTGAGCATCAGATGCGGCTTTTACCAAGGAGATGCTCTGTCCCCCCTGCTGTTCTGCATAGGCCTAAACCCCCTCAGCCAGATCATCTCAAAGAGTGGCTTCGGATACCAGTTCCGAAGTGGAACATCCATCAACCACCTCCTCTACATGGATGACATCAAGCTGTATGCCAAGAATGAGCGTGACATTGATTCCCTAATTCACCTCACCCGGATCTACAGCAAAGACATTGGGATGTCATTCGGACTAGATAAATGTGGGCGGATGATATCTAGAAGAGGAAAGGTGATCACAACTGAAGGGGTTGACCTACCTGAAGGGAATCTCACAGATGTGCAGGAAAGTTACAAATACCTAGGGATCCCACAGACAAATGGTAATCATGAAGAGGCAGCTCGGAAGTCAGACACAGCCAAATACCTACAGAGGGTAAGACAGGTCCTGAAAAGTCAGCTGAACGGCAAAAATAAGATCCAGGCCATTGACACCTATGCCCTGCCAGTAATCAGATACCCAGCTGGGATAATATCCTGGCCACTGGAAGAGATACAAGCCACTGATATCAAGACAAGGAAACTCCTTACCATGCATGGAGGGTTCCACCCCAAGTCCAGTGTCCTGAGGCTTTACACTAAGGCCCTGTCCCATTTCTCCCCCTAACCTAAAATTTCCCCTAACCCTAGATTTTGCGCATTCATGTGTAGGGGTAGGGTGTCCCATTACCTAGGGGAGCAAGTGGGAGTGCGATTTTGCCGTCAAAATCAACCCTCAAAATGTAGTGAGGTTGGTTGCGGACTTCGTTTTGAGTGGAAGATGAAATTACCCATGATGCACTGCGAGCTCAGCGAGCCGACTGATTTCTGACAACAAAAATGGTGGCCGTAGCTGGAGGAACTGGACCGGTAATGTTACCTTGTCAAGCTAGCGGTAATGCTAACGTTAATGTTATAAATCGCCAACTATTGAAGAAAAAATACATCAAAATATTTAAATAAATCAACATACCCGAGACAAGACCGAAAGGCAAAGTAGACGGCGAATGCGTCTTCTGTTTGCCGCATTTCTTCTCTGCTCATCCCGAAGGTAAATAAACAGAGTCAACACAACAGGCAACACAGCTGGGACCGGCATTTGTCCTCCGTGTAAATAGTAGTCAGTCTTGCGGAGGGGTGGTTTCATATTTCGCGGGGGTAGACTTGTCAGCGTGTGACGTGAGCACGTTTGTTACGTTCACTTCGCGAGTGGTGTCCCATTTTCAGGGGGAATTATTTCCCCTTGATGAGTGGAATTTACTTTTTAGGGCACTTAAAACCAAGTGGAAGTTTTAAGGCAGAGAAATGGGACGGGGCCTAAGCGAAAGGAAGGGGGCCGAGGACTAGTAAGTGTCAGAACTACTGTCCAGGAGGAAACGGCAAACCTCCAGGAATACATCAAGAAAATGGCCCCCAATGACCAACTGCTAAGTGAATGCCTCAGGCAACAAAAGCCCAGTAAGGTCGAGGAATCAGAGGGGATATCATGGAAGGACAAACCCTTGCATGGCGTGTACCATCGACAAATTGAGGAAGTGGCTGATATGGAAAAGACATACCAGTGGCTGGAAAAGGCTGGACTAAAGGACAGCACAGAGGCGCTACTCATGGCTGCACAAGAACAAGCCCTGAACACCAGAGCAATAGAGGCTGGGGTCTACCACATCAGACAGGACCCCAGGTGTAGGCTGTGGAGAGAAGCCCCTGAAACAGTCCAGCACATCACAGCATGTGTAAGATGCTGGTAGGCAAGGCATACATGGAGAGGCATAACCAGGTAGCGGGCATACTGTACAGGAACATCTGTAAAGAGTATGGACTGGAGGTCCCAGGGTCAAGATGGGAGAACCCCCCAAAGGTGACAGAGAACAAACAGGCCAAGATCCTGTGGGACTTCCAGATCCAGACTGACAAGATGGTGATGGCCAATCAGCCTGACATAGTGGTGGTGGATAAACATGAGAAGACAGTGGTGGTGATAGATGTAGCAGTCCCCAGTGATAGCAACATCAGAAAGAAAGAACATGAGAAGCTTGAGAAATACCAAGGTCTGAAAGAGGAGTTAGAGAAAATGTGGAGTGTGAAGGCAACAGTGATACCAGTAGTGATCGGAGCATTAGGGGCAGTGACCCCCAAGCTGGGAGAATGGCTCCAGCAGATACCAGGAACAACATCAGAGATCTCTGTACAAAAGAGCGCATTGCTAGGAACAGCTAAGATCCTGCGCAGAACCCTCAGGCTCCCAGGCCTCTGGTAGAGGACCCGAGCCTGAAGGAGACACCGCCCACGTGGGGCGAGAGGAACATTTTTTTTTTTTTTGTGTATGTATTTGTGTGTGTATATATATATGTATATATATATATATATATATATATATATATATATATATATATATATATATATATATATATATATATGTGTGTGTGTGTGTGTGTGTGTATATGTGTATGTGTATGTATTTATATATGTATATGTGTGTGTTTGTGTGTGTATGTGTACACAGATTGTATCCAGAGTTTTATTCTATTCATATTTTTTTATCTTGCACTTTTACTTTTTCTGTATTGTTTGTTTAACTATGCTTCTCACACTAATTTATTTTCTTTTCTGAATCTTGCACTGTTTTAATGAGAGTTGCTCTATATTAAATTTCGTTGTTCTCAAATGGGACAATGACAATAAAAGGATTCTGAACTCCTGCACTTCTGAAGTGTGCCAGGAGTTTTAAAGTATCTCTCACAGCTCTTTGTGTAGTGACAGTTACCAAGAAAATTAAAGTACACTTGGCACTTTAACCTTTTTCCCAGCCTTAGGTACTGGTCCTGGCACGTAGATGACATTAATTTAATAACAGCTATATATACAGTTCCCCTATTAACAACATTATTTTAATAACACCTATATCCTCCTGACTCCCAGTAAGTCAACATTTTACATGAAATAATTGCCTTAATTTGAAACATGCTGCAACACTTTTTTCAGCTACATTTTTATACACACAAATGCACACACAAATGCACACACACACACACACATATATATATATATATATATATATATATATATATATATATATATATATATATATATATATATATATATATATATATATATATATATATATATATATATATATATATATATATATATATATATATATATATATATATATGCTCATTATTATAATAACACCTACAGTATACAGCTCCCAGATGAATGCACCTGCACTTGTCACGCATTAAATGAAAGTGAACAAACTCATCTTTGTCAATAAATAAACCATTCTGAAGTGCAACAGTAACACTACAAACACAAAAGGACTAATTTGGCTGCTCTTTATTTTGAAGTATCTCCTCTGATCATTCATCTACTGATCTGGACAAATGTGGTGTGGTTTCCATGGTAACGCACCAGTGAACATAATCCAGTAAAGTATTTAGTTCCACATTAGATCCAGAAAGACACAGAAACTGCAGGATGATTTAAAGGACAACCTCAGATTTATGTCTGTTTGCCATTTTCTATGAAATATTTATTTTCATCATTTTTTTGCTGAAATGTGTGTATTTGATACATTACAAACTCAAATTTTTTCCAGCAATTTCCAAAAATTGTACCTTAATAATAATTAAAAAAAAATGCCACAGGCATTGATGGTTGTGCTTGTGTCGTCTCAGACAAGGACATGAAAAGTTAAATATACCTACAGTTAAATACAGAGGTATTGGCTACATACAATATACAATATAAAGTGGAAATAAAATAATATGGAAAAGTATAATAATAATAATAATAATAATAATAATAATAATAATAATAATAATAATAATAATTAGCTGCGTATCAGTGCAAAAATGATACGTGCAGCTTAAACAGTTCCATACAAGTTAACCAGTACCCTAATAGAGTTGTGAAATTATCAAAACAATATAAGAGTTCGACTGTGCAAAAATAGTGCAAATGTGATTAACCTGGGTAAATTAAACCAGAGGAAGTGATGAACCTCTGAATAGAGTCGTCTGCTAGCTTTCTCTAGGCCCTTCTGTTATCAGGTTTACCTCCACCCTTAGGTTAACTTACCCAGGTTTACCACCAAACCACCTACTTAGAATACCCCCCCCCCCCCAACCCCCCCAAGGACAAACAACGACAAGTTACTCAATACAGTCGGATGTTTATCCTGCCATACATGTGCACACACACAGAAAACAGTTTTGCACAGCGGCATCACTTGACTCATCATAGCTCAGTAAATAATGCTAATGCTAATGCTAATGCTAATGCTAATGCTAATGTAACCATTACTACTGCAGTCAGTCTGTTCTCATGTGTCATCACTGTCAACTTCTGGTGAAAACCAGCACAGCACCATGACCTACACTACTGTCCAACACAACAGGCATGAGGTCAAATACTAAGGCAACAATCATTAATATAAAATATTCATGACATATTAATAATTTTTTGAAAAAAACTTGAAAAAAGTCTTGGTGCAACATAACAATTTAAAGAATATAACAATGATTTGGATTCTCAGATGAGGCTGTAACCTCTACCAGCTATGGGGGGGGGGGGGGGGGGGGGGGCTAGTGGCACTGTGGGACTCTATATGCAATGCAATTACATTGTCTGTGTACAGTATAGTGAGAACTGTCCCGGCCTTTCAGTTAATATTTTCTATGCACTTTTGTCAAAATTCATCTTAATTTGTCTTGACCAGGATACTCGATCCAGCCTTTTATTTTTGGAAAAGCATGTTTTGAATCTGCATTACAGAAAGTTTCCCTTTCACACACCAAAACATAACCTATGAAACGCCAGGTCAATGTCATATGGTTTTATTAACATAT
>CM035802.1:16745909-16793409 GCA_020466265.1 Siphamia tubifer
CCCGGCGAAAACCCACGCGGACACGGGGAGGACATGCAAACTCCACACAGAAAGGTCTGGTGTGGGATTTGAACCAGGGTCCTTCTTGCTGTGAGGCACGAGTGCTAACCACTGCACCACCGTGCCACCCTTACTACCCTTACTTTTCCGGTCCGGCCCATTGGAGATCAAATCAGGCTGAATATGGCCCCTGAAGAAAATGAGTTTGAGACCCGTGGTGTAGGATGAAGATAACAAAACAAATTCATTATTCCAATTATTATTATAATTTTACAAAAAAAACTGAGAAAACCACAGAAAAGGGAACATTTTCAGTGAAATCTATCCTTAACTGATTATAATCCAAGCTAAAATGTCTATCCACTGTTATGGGGAGGCTAATTCACGCCCTTCTACTTCTGGTCCATGGGTGCTTAGCTTGCAAAAAATTTGAATTGGAGTAAATGGAGCGAGTCAAGCTAAATTCAGATTTTGTTTGACAAGTGCTCTGAAATTCACATATGATAGTTATTAATAAGAAATATTTGATGTGGCATAGACAGACCACCTGCTTTTGATGGGAAGCAAATGTGACGTTAGGTTTTATGTGGGTTTAGTAAGAGACTATAATGCATTGTGTATGTGACGTCACACTCCGCTCAGCTGTGGTGTGGAGTCTGTGGTGACGTAACACCACGTCCAAACATCTATTATTATTATTATTAACGGGCTTTACTCACAAATGAATCAGCCGTTGGTTAACAGAAGCAGTTGAAACACACATCAATAATTATCATTTATTATGAGGTACAACATGTGTGTGATTCAGGTCACATGACAAACCACATATGATTTTAGCATTTTATTTCCCATTGAATACCATTCATTAATTTTCTGATCTCAGGCCCCATGAGCCTCCTGGAAGGGGAAGAGACTTAGACTCCTTAAAGACTTTATTTTTGAATGCTTTTGGTCCACGTTCATCCATACTTATTTAACCAAGATATTTTTTTTTCAAAAGTATTGAAAAATAAAAACATTTAAAAGTTAGTTACTGTGTAGAAATGTTTTTTGATTGTGACATGGTACTTAGTTTGGATGGGAAATTTATGAAATAAAATGTTTCCATTGATATGAGATAAAAAAAAGGCATAACTATGAGATAAACAGTTAAAAATTATGTGATATAAACTAATTAATTTGAGATAAAATTTTCATGTGGGAAAAAGAGTCAAAATTCTGAGATAAAAAGGTCATAATTTCTCTCCTCTACTGATTTTCCCTTAATGAAAGTTTGAAAAAGTAACAAGTCTATTGTGAGAAGGTAAGGCCTATAAAGTACAGATATTTATGAACAAATGTAGGGAGGAAAAGTCAAAAGTTTATAGAACAATAAATACTCCAGTAAAGTACAGATACCTAAAAAGTACAGTAATGAAATACTTCTACTTAGTTACTTCTACCTCTATAACGTTATAGATGGTGTCAGTATAGATACTATTAGGGTGACAAGGATGTAGAGTGGAGGCTTGGGTATTTGCCGAAAAGATTTACAAAGTGCAGAAGGAAATTTTGACAACTTGCAATATTGCACAAAAGTGAAAAAAAAAAAAAAGTATTTGGAGTAGTATTATGTAATACGGTTGAACATCTGCAGAGAACAGTCCACTGTGGAAGAGAGGAAGTTACTAAGCAACTGTCAGCTGGAAGTTAGAACATAAATGCAGACAACGCACATACACACACACACACACACACACACACACACACACACACACACACACACACCACTTATCCGCTGGTAGAGTCAGTTTCACTGATTACAGTAGAAGTGTTCCAGCAGCTGCTCCACAAACATCTCACATGCATGTTTTCATGTTTTCAGTGTAGCTCAGGGGTTTGAAAGCACTCTCCAGTAGCGTCATCAAAACATATAATGAGGGAATATGGTTTAGAAGAATGCTGTTCATCCTTCCGGTCATTTCCATAGATGTGTTGAACCAGTGCCAAACAGTACTGCAGATGTTCTGCAGGCGTGTGCAGGACAAACACCTCACTAAGACAAATTAGGCTGGATTTTCCTTTCATTCGTAAATCGTCTGTATGTAATGATGTGAGATCTGTGTTCATTACATTTGATTATGAAGTATCTTAAGAGCTGCAGTCAATGAAGATGAATCCTGACTTGTTCATTTGGATTTTTGGATGTAGGAGCTGGAGTAGAAACACTTAGATATTCAGTACGGGTGCCAGAATTAAATGTTAATTATTTAAATTAATGAATACGTGTCTGCAAACCATATTTATATATAGCTGTGTTTTATAAATATATATATATATATATATATATATACATATATATATATATATAAAAATGCAGTTTTCCTTTTTTTCTGTTTCTGTTTTCTGTTTTTCTGTTTTTTTCTTCAGTAAATTAGTTGATTTAGTACTTCTACTTTTTTCACACCAGTGCCTGTACTATTACTTCACTATAGAATGGGAGCACTTTTACCATCTCTGCTTGATAAATAAATAAATATATATATATATATATATATATATATATATATATATATATATATATATATATATATATATATATATATGCACACTTCACAATAATAATAGCTTGACTTGATATTTAAAAAAAAAATTATATTGGTTATTTCTTTGCTACTATTTTCTTAATTAGACATGAATAGAGCCACTGTAACACATAATAAGTGCCCTCTGAGATATTCTGACGATTCTTAAAACCAGCATTTTGTGTCACAGTGATTCGCTACTAGAACTAATGTAATCTGACAAATGATAGTGTTTGTAGATGCTTTTTTAACTGTGTTCAATCAAATGTGTTACTGAAAATTACATTTATTGCTCAGTTTCTCTGAGCATTGACAATGTTATTGCTATGGTTTTCAGTCAGAAATACAAAAAAATGATAATGTAACATTGTTGTTCGGAATCAACCCAAGTGCCAGAAAGCATTTGAACTGATTTTTTATTTTTTTTTAAAGGCTCAAAACAGAACCTGTTGGGTCAAAATTCAAATATTTGTTGTTCAATGTGTTCTAGTTCACAGTCCATGTTGAACATCCTAAACTGATGGACATTCCGACTGTCTTTAACTGTCTTTGTTTTTCTCTGTTATTCCAACTGTTTTGACCCTAAAACACAGTGAAACTAAACCCCTGAAGAAAACGACACACAGGATCTTTTAGGACAAATTCACTGCAGCACATTTACCTGAAAACATCTCAGCAGTTAAAGGGTTAAACTAGATCAATTAATAAACAGGAATGGGAGAAGACTGAGGTGTTTTGTGTTGTGTGCACATGCATTCACACACAGGTGCACGTGTCTGGATATGTGGAGGCAGATATAGTCTAATAATTACACAACCTTGGTACATTTGCTAAAAAATAATTACAACACGTGAGGCTACATGCTAACAGATGCTAGTACTCACCATTTAGCAAAACATAGAAGTTCTGAGTCCGTTTTGACAAAGTGCCGTTAAAGTGTGGATGTGTTTGGTTCAAATAAGAACAGTGCTAGGCTAATGCTAATGCTATTTTGCAATTTGGCACACTGTTGTCTGCCTTTTACAGTGTAAAATGATCCCAAACTTTTGCTATTAAATAACTAACTATATCTTAAAAAGTACAGAAACAGTCAAAATGAGATGCACCTGTTCTGTAGCATATTTGCCAGTTTGAAAATGGTTGCTAGTAATTTATGTTACGTGATCGACTTTTTGATCAGGCTAATATTAGGCAATTAGTACAACACTAATAAAAATTCCATATTTTCTCTGATAAATGATAGAATTATTTCTATACTGTTCTTTAACTACCTTTATCATTATCATACTGACATGAAAAAATATCACGAATGGAATCTTTTTACTCCATTTAAGACCTGTTTTTGTTTTTTTTAAAAGGCATCTATCAGCAGCATTTTACAGTGAAGTAAGTAAAAAAGAAAAGAAAAAAAAAAAAAAAGGCAGAGATGGGAACCAGCGGTAGGTCAGTGGAAAGAGCCAAAGCTGATGGAAGAAAAGGGGGATTGAAAGCGAAGGAGACAGAGCATTAGGACAAAGGGAAAGAGTAGGAGAGGGAGGAGAGAGATGATGAATAGATGCAGGCTGAGTGGGAGTCGGGGAGTTATTGACATGGTAGGAACTGGAGAGAGGGGGGATTTACATTTCATTTGAATGGGATGATGAGCCGAGCACGGAGGCAGGAGCTGGAGCGGCGGAGCTCCTCAGGGCCTCCTCTGAAGACGAGCTCAATGTAAATACTTTACCATTTCAAACCCATCAATTTAAGGGGACGCACTCTTTCTGTGGCTGTTCCCCCCCCCCCCACCACCCTCTCTTCAGTTCTCTATAATTGCATTGCTCATGCACAGGCACATGGGTGATATATGGAGTCTGCCCTCACGCCAAAAATACGCTGGCAGCTTTCCTCCCCGCCGGTGTGCAAGCATGTGCTCGTATTTGTGCGTTAAAGCTTAAGGGCTGCTTTAATTAAAAAACAACTTCTTATTGTGATAGCTTTCGTCTTGTAAGCTGCAGCCTTCTCGTAGTTGAGGCTTGATTAATGAGATTATCATTCGGTCAAACCCTCGTTGGTCCCACTCCCAAAGTAGAGGCACTGAATAAAAGCGTCATAGTACTAAAAAGAAAACAGAATTTAAAAAAAAAAAGAACTTCATGCAGCCTTTGGATAAAACTTTACATCACATGGAGTCTTTTTTTTTTTAGCCTTGATATAAAAACATAAAGATGAAGCAAACGTTCACTAGTTTTATCCAGACGCATGCACACAGAGGACAAGTTGGACTGTACTGGATGGTTTTCGTCTTTTTTTTTTCCAGATGAAGTGGATGTCTAATGATTTACTGTCGGTGGGTAAAAGTCAAGAACACTGTTTGATGTAATTATGTCGTTTCACTTTTTTAATTAAATGTTCTCTTTTCCCATTAAATTATGGGTAAAATTACATCATGGCAGCTACAAAAAAAAAAAGAAAAGAAGATTAAACCCAGGACCTAATTATATTGGTTAAGGCAATATTGAATATACATGTTATTGATAACATATAATATTGGACTTCCACAGGGTACTTCTACTGCACCAAAGGTTTTATTGGAACCAAAAGCTCTTAGTTTAGGTTGTTTTCATTGGTGTGAAAGCATCATCACATGCAGATCTGCCCAAAATCCATTGGACTGAGACCTCCAAAAAGAGGTGGTCTGGGTCTGTTTCACTCTGTACCAAATGCCAAACTCTAGTGAGAACACAAATTCAGGTCCAAAACAACTATTCCAAATGCATCATGGGTAGGGATGAGCACATTTATGAAAACAGTGCGTGTCCTGTGCCTGAAATGACACACTATAAACCTTCAGTCCATGACCAGACGCCTTCAGACGTTGCCATGACTAATTCTCCAATTGGATATTTTACCAGTGTGAGAATGTGTCACTACATATATTTTTACAAGTAGCTAAACATTGATGAAATGTCAATGGGAAAATTTTCGTTTCCTTTGAAAGAAAGTTGACCACACTGGAGTCTATATGATACATAATAACTGTTTTATTGCCTGGTGGTAATCAAACTAGCGTGAAAACGCCCAAACACACATTTACATTAATGTTGAATCCTGTGCAACCAACCAACCAACCAACCAACCAACCACCCAGCCAGCCAACCAACCAACCACCCAGGCAGCCAACCACCCAGCCAGCCAACCAACCAACCAACCAACCAACCAACCAACCAACCAACCAACCAACCACCCAGCCAGCCAACCAACCAACCAACCAGTCAGCCAACCAATTACCAACCAACAAACCAACCAACTACCAACAACTACCAACTACCAACCAACCGATCAAGGTTCTAAGTTTTAATAACAACAATGGACTGGGCAAATGAGAAATGGTTTGTATTTCAGTTTTTTTAGTAATAAAATATGCATGTAACACACATGTATAAATAAGAATATGAGGCATAATATTGTAAAAAAAAAAGTGTACTTATTTTTCTTACAAACGTTCTTTTTTTTCAACTAATTCACACAAAAAAAGAAAAAAAATGATATTATTACTTTACCCATCCAGCCCACTTGTGATGCAGTTAAGCTGAATGCACCCCTGCACTACAGGCTGGAATGGACCAAGTATAGTTACGGCTGTAATTATGCACAGCATGTGACAACAGATGCATCTCTATTGAAGTATGTTATGCACATTTTATGATTTTGTACTGGAGAGTGTTTATGAAACTGAAAAAAAGAAACTTGAAAATGAAAATGACCACCTTTTTATGCCACAAAAACACATAATGTGCCATAGTCTGACTTAACATAAATACATCTTTATTGTTCCACAGAGGGAAAATAGTATTGACTTACTGAATATGTCATTATTGACAAAATCACATGACTGATTACATGTTTGTTTTTAGATATTCAGGTAAAGTGTTGAACACATATTAATTCCCAAAAGATTGTGAACCATGTTTTGTATCTTACTTGAGTTATGGTATCATGCTATCTGTTTGTTTGGGTTTTTATTTTACTTACCAATGCTTCCCAATAGGTATCGTATTTACATGTAAATATTCATCAATATGACCTGTCCCATTTTAAAAAAGAAATCATTCATCGTGCCCACTGTAAAAAAAAAAACAGTTAAGAAGCACTGCTCTAAAGGGTTTAGCAGACCATAAAAATGAAAGAAATTCACATATTTCATCCATTAATAATTAGAATTTAGTTGATTTACACTTGAGTTGATTTTTGTCTTAATGCCAACATATCTAATTTAGACAGTTTACAAATGTGTGTTTGCTCCCTTTGTGTATTCCTTCTGTTTGTCTGCGCTGTCAAACAAAACAGGCGGCATTTAACCATAATTTGCAAAGATATTTACCGACACTGGCTCCAAATGAGTTGTTCATTTCGATGTTTTCTGACGGCTCATTTAAAGCTGTCCATGTTTTGACACCCATCCCAATCGCACGTTTCTCATGTAAACCAGCACCGCAGCAGGAAAAATGACTCCCCTTTGGTTGAGAAAACCCATCACTGTCTATGCAGTCAAATTAACTTTCTATTCAAATGCAGGTGAATTGGATCGGAATAGTCAGTCATCCAACTGGAACATGAGAAAGGAAAAGGAAGTGTTAAAACATCTAACTATGCAAATGTGCCGTGAGCTCCACGGTGATTAATAAATAAATATATAAAAACAAGTTGACAAGACAAAAGTGGTGCTGCAGGGGGGACAATCTGGGGTTGTGTTTTTTTTTTAAGGCTAAGGTTACTGTACAAACAAATGTGACGCACAGCTCAGTACAAAGGCACGTTCACTGTTGTTTCTAATACACAGTCTCTAATAAGGACACTCCTTTTCTACTCGGGGCTAACCATTGAAAGTGAGCATTAATTAAGGGACTGTTCCATTAAGATGATCTGTATCTGAAATTACAAAACAAGGAAAAAAGAAGTTGAGGGAAACAGTTTCCACAGCAGTGGCTTTTGTTTTTCCTTCTGTTCACCCACACACAGTTTCCTCCTGAAGACATAATATTTCAGAATGTGAACAGATTTAACCCTTAAAGAGGCACTAGTAGATCTAAAATGATGTAGACTTTTTTTTAAAGAGGTCATATTTTGCTTAAACCCACTTTTATTAGAATTTGGTTCATTTATTTTGTGTATTTGGACCTTATTCGTGAAGTTTGAAATTCAACATATTTTAATATTAATTTTGGCAAAAAAATCAAGAAGATTTCTACAGGTCATTTTAATTCCTGAGACTTTAGTAGTTCCACAGTAAATAAATAAATCAAATAAAATGAAATAAGTAAAAAAAATGAATAAAAACAGCCTAAAGTGATCAATAAAAATGAACAAAAAATGAATAAACCAACAAAAATAATAAGTAACATGAACACACACACACACAGACACAAATGGAACAAAATTAAAGAAAAATCCTAAAGTAAAAAAACAAAACTTAGAAAAATTAACAAAATAAGGAATAGTATGAAACTATTTGGAGAACAATTAAGCAAAAAATGAAAAGAAAGAACATGTATTGTAATTTGATTCCAATAGTTTTAGCTTTGGCTTTTTCTTTTTTCTAAATGAGTTAGTTTTTGACATTTGTTTATTTCCATAGCTCAGTTCTATGAACAAAACTCAATAAAAACACAGATAATTTGTTTTTCTGAAAATTTAAACTAAACAATTAATTCAGAAAAAAAATTTAACAGTTAATTTCAGTGGGAAAATTCTTTAAGTTATCACATATTTTTTGTACTTTCATTTCCTAGAGAAGTTTAAGAGATTTCATGTACAATTTAAATTCATGCATGAAAAAAATAAATAAGGCGGGGGGGGGGGGGGGGGGGTAGGGGTGACGTCATTACTCTATTTTTGTGAATGAAAAATTTGGCTAGACAGAGGATTAAATTACAACAGAGTTCAGCATTTTTATTCTGTAATTCAAGCCAATTCCCTAAAATGTTCTGTTGTTGATTGACAGGACAGAGCAGTACAGCCAATAACCTGGAGGGGGCGGAGCCTGAAGTGGGTCATGTATGTTTAAATGCTCAAAATGACCTTTCTGATGTCATTTGTCAGAAATAGGAAGGAAGATGGATCTGTGGAATTGAATTAATGAAGAATTCAGACCCAAACAGAGGATTTACACTTCATATAGATAACAAGGAAATGTTTGGAAATGCTTTTTTTCCCCTTATTATTATAATTAGAATGATTACTATTACTATTAGTATTAGTATTCATTATTATTTTTAATTTTTAAGTTATTTTCTATATTATTATCCCCTGAATTTTGTATTTTTCCAGTGAAAATCATATTTTCCTTTACTTTTTTCATTGATAATGTAAATAATAGAAGGTCATATTAAAATTGTTATATCAAATACAGATGAAACTAAAGAAAAAACAAACATATCATTAACTGAACATAAACCCGGTGTCTTCATCCACTGCCACTGATCCAACTCCAGGGGTTTTACTTGTTAATCAATGTTGTAGAAGATAATGTGTTTCCATGGTAACTATGGAGCCTCTGAACATAAAAATGGGTCATATCTGATGACCATGAAAAAATAACAAACTGCATTTTACAGCAGTTATTGACATGTACTGGTAGTATTAGTGGATAATTTTTTTAATAAGCATTTTGCATCAGTAGGTGGTAGTTAGAGGTGCGTGTTAATGTGGAAAATTATCATAAAAAATCTGAAAAAAAATAAATAAATAGGCTCGAGACAGTATTCCACTTTGTTTCCTGAAATGTTTGATATTCAGTGGTCTCTAAAAGATGAAAATACAAATCTGGTTTTGAATCATTTTTTGATGTGACACACTGTGCTGAGGGACGCTTTTGGTACCAACAAACATTTGTGTGATTCCAATTTTAATGAATAAATTGCTTCTTTGCAGATAATAAATGCTCATAGAGGGAATAGATTGTATCTTCATTTTGTTTTTGGTTAATGGAAATAAAGTTGGATTTTTTGTTTGTATGACTTTTACAGAACTACTTTTTTTTTTAAATTCTTATTAATCATTAATTAAAAAAAAATAAATCAGTGACAGATGCCAACTGTAACTAGAAGATGATTTGTTGTGTCACCTTTGGGAGCTTACAAAATGTGGCCAAATTCTATCTTTCTTATTTAATATTTGTCACTAACTCCCCCTTGGAGACATTGACTTGGGGTGTGTTCATTTAGCACGGCTTCTATCTGACAAAGAAAATTAAAACCTGTCAGGATTAAGGGATGGTGTCTTTTGAAAGGCTTCCACCTTGCATGTGAAAGCTGCTATTTTTCTTCATGCTGAGCCACATAAATTAATTAGATCAATGACTGGTCAGAGCAGTAAATCTCTTTGTACAAATGAGTTTATTGAAATGGAACATGGTCTTTTTTTTTTTTTTTTTTTTTTCTGCTTTAGTCAGAGTCACTTTATTATATTTAATGAAAACTTCTGCCTTTCTTCTTGTAATATTCTCCAACCTCAGGGCAGTGAAAGCTAAACTCCCCCATGAAAGAACAACGCACCAGGGTGTCGAACACCATGAAATACAGAATTCACTTTTAAAAGCACTCCCTTCTCTCCCTTTGCCCCCAAAACCTACAAAGAATTGTCGGATGATTGCCTCAGGACTTGCTCCAGTTATTTTCTTCTAAGACCTTTAATAGGCAATAAGGACATTTCCTAACCTTCTGGGTTTGATTTAAAGTCTGCTGTTTCATATTCCCAATCGGTTCTTTTTGTTTCTGTTGATGTAAGTCAGTAGGTGTCATAAAAGATGCTCATATCTGCTGGTTTTACAATTCACATCCAATAAAACCAGGATTTTACCTTTATTTTATCAACTGTTTTCATCGATGCTGCTGCTGTTTGTTTTTATTTTGTATCTATTTTAGTGTACTCTATGTGATTCTTATTTATAATGTTGAAAATGCGCACTGTTTTTTAATATTTTCTTTTGTACTTGTACCAAATGAATAATAAAATAAAGGACATTAATCCTTGACATTGATTTTATAATTCACATTTAAGAAAACCAGTTAAGAATAGCATTCATTTGTCCAGTAACGTCTTGTTGTTGGTCTAACATGAACAAACACGTGCTCCATATAAGACAGTACAACTCCACACATTATTTAGAATTAGTGAATAAAAGGTCACGGTAACTTTATTTTTAGGAGATGAAGAATCCAGCAGCAGGTGATACTAACACATATGTTCATTTCATAGCATTAAACCCAAAAGAAAATCGTGTCATCAGTCCGTTTATTGATTATTTTCTCCGTATTTTTTTTTCCAACACTGACGCTACACAAAAGGTTTTAAAGATGAGGAAATGCAGAAATGGGCGTGGCCTGGGCTCCGCCAATCACCAAACACCAGAGTTGGAAGTAACTAAGTAAAAATACTTCCTTTACTGTACTTAAGTACATTTTGTAGGTGTCTGTACTTTAATGGAGTATTTATTTTTCTGGCAACTTTTTACTTTTACTCCCTACATTTGTGTATAAATATCTGTACTTTTCTCAGAATCGATTCAGTACTTTTTCAAACTAGACAAATGTGACAGTATGAAAAATGAATCGTTAAATCTGAAATTGTGACTTTGACTTTTTATCACATAATTAGCTATTTGTTATCTCATAATTCTGATTTTTTTGGTCATAATCTTGACTTTTTATCTCATTATTCTGATTTTTTTTCTCATAATTCTGATTTATTCTGATTTGTTTTTAATCTCCTATTTATAACTTTTGAAATTTTCCTAAATGTCATGTCCATACCCACTACACTGAGTACCATGACCCAATAAAACACATCATCTACACTTTTAAAGGCTTTATTTTTTGTAATTATTTTTGACATTTTTCAATTTTTTTCCTGCTTAAATAAATATTATTTCATCCATAGCAAAAAAAAAAAAATTTTTACTTTTTACTTTATTACAATTGAGAAGTTGTACTTTTTTACTTTTACTTAAGTAGAGGACTTGAATCAGTACTTCTACTTTTATCAGAGTATTTTTTCACACAAGTAGCTGTACTTCTACTTAAGTACAGAATGTGAGTACTTTAAACACCTTTGCCAAACACCTATGTCATGTAGTTCCTAGAGAAGTAAAAGAAAAAAGACCCTGCCTGTGAGTAGGAACCAAAAAGCCTATAGGAACTACAAAAGGTTCCTACAGTGGGAACGCGTCTATAGACAAAATAAATCCCACTCAGTTTGCACTATTATTTATTTTATCCAGAGGTTTCCCTTTTGTTTGACTTGAAAAGCCTTAAACTTATTTGACTGTATGGGACAACTTTTATTTGTGATAAAAGAGATTGAATGGGTTGTCTAGTTTCTTGCATTTGAAGTTAAAAGAGTTACTTTTTAAAAATGTGGACTTGCGGGACATTGGCTCCGACCTTCTACTTGAGTAAAATTAATTAAAAGTCCCCAAGGACCTTGGGGACTTTTAATTGAATACCCCTGCTGTGTAGTATAGTATGGTATGACATGGCATGGTATGTTATGCTACGTTACAATAGAGTATGGTATGGTATGCTAAGCTATGCTATATAGTATGGTATAGTATGGCATGGCATGGCATGGTATGTTATGCTACGTTACATTAGAGTATGGTATGGTATGCTAAGCTATGCTATGTAGTATGGTATAGTATGGCATGACATGGCATGGTATGCTATGCTACGATACGTTACGGTATGGCATGGTATGTAATGCTACGTTACGTTAGAGTATGGTATGGTATGCTAAGCTATGCTATATAGTATGGTATAGTATGGCATGGCATGGCATGGTATGTTATGCTACGATACGTTACGGTATGGCATGGTATGTAATGCTACGTTACGTTAGAGTATGGTATGGTATGCTAAGCTATGCTATATAGTATGGTATAGTATGGCATGGCATGGTACAGTATATCATGCTACGCTACGCTACAGTACTGAGAGGCTTGTTAACACTACAAATTGAAGGATGAATCTATATATTTTTAGGAAACAGTTGACTATAATAATATGTATCTCACTCAAAATAATCCGATTGGACACATCATTTGTTTAGGATTAATGATCTGACTCAAATACAATAATTCAATCATCAAAGGGTTAAGACACTTTCACATGTCTTCGTCTTGGAACAGAAATCTTTGCCTAGGGCCACATCCAGACACGGAAACAGGATGAAGGAACAATGACGTCTAGCTCACATTAAAGACCTTTTTCCCCAGACCTTTAAGGTGACATGGCTTAAAAATTCATGACATGATAATTAACGTGGTCTCATAAGAAGATTAACTCTGAGCTGAAAGAAAAATGAATGAAAACTAACATGAACAGAGCCTGCGAAATGAGTCCACTGATGCTGTGTGTTAGCCGTTAGCGCAAGGTAACCTAGGGCTAGAGTTTACAGTTTACAGCACAGGTCAACACCGACACAAATCCAGCGTGAAGGCTTATTGTTAATTCATTTTGACAACAGGGGAAGTCATCGTGTCATGACTGGAGTGTGACATTTGCTGTTGAACATCCAGGGTTTGTAAGCGAGTGGGCTGAATGAGCAAAGATCACCATATCAATGTCAAATCACAGAGTCTCACACCTACAGGAAGTTAAAAAAAACCATCTATTAGGAGCGTGGGGTTTTATCACAGATTAGCCAGAACATGAAAATAACACATGAAGCCGGCAGGTAGATTTAGTCTCCCTCACAGTTAATTAAAAGCTTTTGCGACTCTCATTTTGCTAGTCAATATGTGTACCCAGAGCTGAGACTTAACACTTTAATTTTCTAGACTAAAAACCAAATGCAAATTAGGATGAGATGAGATTAAACAAGTCAACTTTTTTCTTCCCCCAACATTAAAAGCTAAACAAAACTTTTAATACAGAAATCATAATGATGCATTTAACTCTTTATTGGGCACTCATTGAAATACTTTGAAATTCAGAATTGGACATGGTCATCTAGTTCCCCATTGGTTGCCATGACAACAGTCTCTCTTCTTGCTACACCACATCCAAGCAGCACTTGCTAAAAACAGCGTTCCTACCGACTTCTACTAAGTAATCGACCAATATGTGTTTTTAGGGGCTGATACAGATTTTTTTTTTTTTTTTTTTTCATCAGTCTGAGCCAATGACTGATACACGCCACCGATATTTCTAAGATGATGCTTAGAGCTGATAGTGATTTATTTTTTTCTGTCAAATTAAAACAATTGTCAGAAAATCTTCTTCACGTACAATTAGAAAATTAAAATAATAAATAAATAAATAAACATCACTGCTTCCCAGCGCAGGAAGTTCATGGCGTGTGCTATTCACAGCCACAACTGTCACAAACTTTCGGATTTCCCACCTGGATCCCCACTCATTTTCAACATCAGGCCCTTACGTTGTTGAACCAACTTGTCTCGCAGATTCTTCCACTTCCTCACGCACTCGGCTGAATCCATATTCATACGAGTCATCTTCAACAATGAACTCATGTTCACAAAACAAGTAGGGATCAGATGCCTCTTTTCTGGTCCACTCAGCATCACTGTCTGCGGTGGGTCACAATTTTGGGGGGCTGCGTGCAAGTCTCTCCGGGGGGGGGGCATGTCGCAGATGACTTGTCTTCAGAGCATAAATCCAGCTGGTCTGGATAAATAAATCCTGCCGTCTATGAGTCTTTCTGATGGTGTGAAGACAAAATGCTTGAAAGAGGAACTTCACATGCAGCAAAGTTTAGGCAGAGGGGGCTGTAAACCTCAGGGGGAGAAGGTGCCCCAACCTGACTCCCACCGGCTTGACCCCTGTATCCCCTCATAATGTGGCCTGTCGGGGACGGATCTCATGCGCTCAGTTTTTGCGCTCAGGGAGAACCGAAAAGTGCACCGCCATACCGTGCCCTCGTACACTGGCAGATAAAATCTGTGAAAAACTGCCCATTCATGAGGAAATGAACACCACGTATATGGACCCAGATGACCCCCCCCCCACCCCCCCACCCCAACAGGGAAATAGAAAAGGCCACATCAACTACGCCATTGGAAAAAACTGTTTATTTGAAATGTTCATTTAGTGTTTGAGCCTCATTTATGTTGTTCATGTGGGAATGAGGTTCAGAGTATCCAAAGCAAGCTTTTTCCTGTGAATCCCCCAATCACCCCCCACCCCCTCAGTTTTTTTTTTTTTTTTTTTTTTTGATGAATCGCACCATCCTGAAAATCTTCTGTTATTTTATTTTCATGTTGAGCGTAAAAAAAAGAAAAAAAAAAGAAAAAAATATATTTTGCACCAGGCTTCATCATATCTTCATATCTATTTACCCAAACTGTCTGTAAAATTGTGCATATTTAATAAGCTGATACCTACTGTAATATGCATAATAAAACATACACATTTCAAAAACTTCATACCTGTGTGAGTAATCAACAGAGGACGTTTCATGGTAATATCTATCATTTATATATTCACCTGTAGTGTTTTGCCTTAAATGAACAGTTGTGATATATGTCATTTTCTGTATGAATTTACACTGCCTAAAGCTCTGCTCTTTAACCAGACTTCCTCTGACATTTATTTTTCTAAGGCCACTTTCTGTGTTTGGGATATTTTCCACTTTTGTTATCCTTTTGTCAAGTTTGGAGTCAAAGTTAACCAAAAGGGAACTGTAGAAAAATGTCGAGAGGTGAGAGGCTCAACCTTTAGACATTTCCAGAGGTAATCAATCAGGCTGACAGTCTGGTCCAGAACGCCGCCTGCTGCTTATAAACCAGTGCTGGGGAAACCTAAGGAAAGCGAATCACTCGTAAAAGTAATTAATTTCACAACATCATCATGGAAAAGACCAATTAAGAAGAAGGGTGGAATCATTAGGTCAGTGTTTGGCCTCGCTGTGTGATTATGGGCTGCAGGAACAGGAACGCAGGCACTTTATGTGTTATTAGTTTAGCTGAGGAGGTCAGAACGGTCATCATCAGCGAGCAATAAATCAGCCAGATTATGTACAGTCAGGATGTAGACTCATGAACAATTAAAATAACAAATGCATGATTATGATTATGTGCATTAATAAAATTGATGCTTTGTGTAGCTGGTGTGGGGGGGAAGGCTTTGGGATTTACTCAAATAAGAAGAAGAAGAAGAAAAAAAAAACCAGACAGTGTCCTCCTGGATTCAACACCTGAGATGGAATGACTGTCAAAACTGTCATCCACAGTTTACACTTATTTTCTATTACGTTCCATTTCAGCTGGAATGTGTCCAGAGAGAAGAATAGGATAACTGACTGATGTAAGCCCCCCCCTCCTCGACCATAAACCTCTAAGGTACTTTGCAGAATTTGACTGTCAAAGAAGAGAAATGGACACTTTTTAAAAGAATAATCATGGCAAAAGCTGCTTATTTGCTTCATTCCAATGGATTTAGATCAGAAAAATGATATCAATCAGGGTTTTAAGTACAAAGCTAGTGACAGAGTGATTAGCCTAGCTCAACAGACAAAGCAGAACGGCAGAACAGATGGAGAAATTCACTGCAGATGGAAAAAAAATAATGTTTTTTTTTTTTTTCTCTCTCTATCCTTTTTACATTTTAACATTGTTTGTTGCATTTTGTGGTATTTTTTTCACCACCTGTGGGGCCAGTGATTCACAAAACACTCATATAGTGTTGGAAAACAGTCAGATAAAATAAAGACTGACTACTTTGTTTTGTTTTTAGCAGTTTTTTTTTTTTTTTTTTGGTTTATCAAGTGTAGAAATATTTATTTAGGATATCCTTTAGCTGTAGGAACGGGTTCATGTTCATAATAATTATTTTCCACCTTGTTATCCCCAGATAACAAAATGTATGGAGACAGGAATTGACCGTCAGACCCAGAAATGGTGTTTTATGATGTTTTGAGAGATGAGGTGGGGGTGTGGGGTGTGTGTGTGTGTGTGTGTGTGGGGGGGGGGGGTGCAGGGGAGACTTGGCCCTTTTATAAGGTTCACAAGAAAATCTAACCTCAGATGGATCATTGTATCTTTGTCGGTATATGGTCGAAGCTGGGCCAGTGTTCTGTGGAATAGAATAGAATAGAATAGAATAGAATAGAATAGAATAGAATAGAATAGAATAGAATAGAATAGAATAGAATATGTTATTGTCATGCAAGCATGAAATTTGTCTTTGGTCTCACTGCATAAAAAACATTCATTCATTTATTTTTTTTTTGGTATGGAACATATGAGTCTGTAATAAAGTATTCAATTAATTTCCATTGCTCAAAACATAAATAAATACATACTGTCGATCATTGCATCCATCCCCTCCCTAGACACCCTTCCTAGCACATACATCATATACACATCAGATCCAGACCCTTGTTTTTTGTGACACCTGACCAGCTTTTCCCACTGCTTGAAATGATCACAATTGATATAACAATTATTATGATTAAAAACTCTATTCATGTTCATGTATTAGATCATGAAAAAACTTGTTTTGTTTTCTCAAGACCTCAAATTAATTATCTCGTTATCTCGGGATAAGAAGGTGGAAAATAATTATTATGAGTAAAGCCAAACACCCATAGTGTTTGAAAAAAACCTGAAACAGTTTAATAAAATAAAGACTGATAGTTTCGGGGGTTTTTTTTAGTAGATTTTTGGCTCATCACGTGTAGAAATATTTACATCTGCCAAAAAGGTTATGTTTTTACCAGAGTTTGTTTGTCTGTCTGTTATTTAGTAAGATAAGTTAAAAACTTATAGACGGATTTTGCTGAAATTTACAGGGTAGGTTGGTAATGGTCTGGAAATGATCTGATTTTGGTGGTGATCCGTAGGGGGGGTAGGTCTACATTGGAGGAAGTCTGTGCTTTTCTACTTACTTATTTATTTATTTATTTATTTAGGATCTCCTTTTACCATTATTACTTCTGTCAAGGAGGTTTTAAATTAGAGTCAGTTTGTTCGTTTGTCTGTTTTTTTTTGTCACCAGGATTAAAAGATTCTGAACAGATTTTGATAATATTTTTAGGATGTGTTGGAAGTGTTACAAAGAACAAATTATTACATTTTAGTGGTGATCCAGAAGAGATCCTGAATTCTGGATCACTTTAAAATTTATTCTCCATTTACCGCAATGTCAAGTTCAAAAGTGATCCAGAATCCAGGATCTCTTCCAGGTTAACCACCAAAATGTAATTATTTTTTTAATAAATTTTTATCAAAATCTGTTCAGAACTTTTTGCGTAATCCTACTGAAAGACAGACAAACAAACAGACAAACAAAAAACAAAGGGAGTCAAATGTAATACCTCCTTGGTGGACCTTTCTTTAATCGAAGGGTGGAGGTTTGAGCTCTAGGTAAAGCTATATATTCTTCCTGGGGCAACTAGTCACTGCAAATAACATACAGTATAATCAGACAAAACCATTTTTCACTTACAATATAACGTGAAAGAAAATAAATAACAGATGAGAGCCCCTTTAGTTCAGCAGTGGTACAGTGAATACAGTACATTAAATGATTTCAAGTTAAATCTACATAACAGTGAAAAAAAGAATATTTACTCATACCACTGGGTACACAAAAATACAGCATTAAAAAACTATATCAAACATTCACTGCGTATTTTCAGTTTATGGCCTTCAGCTATGAAACTTATTTTCACTGTTAGAAAAAGTCAAGATTTTTGTCATCTTAAAACCCACCAATATTTGGATATTTCTATTATTTTAATTGCATCTGCCAATGAGATATTAAAGTCTGTCTGTCTTTCAACAAGATTAGGCCAAAAAATCTGAACAGATTTTGATTAAAGTTTTAGGAATAATAGGAACCCAAAAGATTTTGAGCAATGAAGGTCAAAGGTCAAGGTCACACTAAAGGTCAACAGCTAAAACACATCAGTAGTAATATTTCAGGATTTAGACAAGATAGAATTTTTTTTTTTTTTTTTTTTTTTTGCATTTACATCATCTCAACACCTATTCCTCCATCACGTCACGTTTTGATGTCTCTGTTTAATTTAGACTGGTATTCCATAATGATTTAATTCTGTTTAATGTACAGTATTATCATTTATTAGGGACTGAGCAATACAGCAACAAGGAAACAGGATTAAAGTGTCAAAAATGGGTTTTCATATTACCCAGAAAAATATTCTGAAAAACTAAGTTTATAAAATGGGTCAACATTATTTAACACTACACAACCTAAAAGCAGCACAACAAGTGTTAATGGTACATTTTGACCAAACACAATGATGTCCAAAGAAAGAAAACCCATGAGAAAAAAAACAAATGGACTGTACCTATAATTAAATCCAACCCCCCCCCCCCCCCAACTAATTAAAATAAGGACCTAAGACCTCTGATAAACAACACCAAACAATTCAATAACAAAAACAAAGACTATAATATAGTAAATAATTCACAGCTTAATAGAACACATAATTACCACCAGTGTTAATATGTTAATATTTAGCCTCCATAGGAACAAGTCGAAGGTTAAAATTAATTAATAAATAGTGTTTGAAGAATTTCCTATTACTTTCTTAAGTGTGTTTGCCTGGAACTGAACATGTGCAAGTGACTCCAAATGAAATAATCCTTTTAGTTTTTACTTCTTTAATGAGGGGAAGGAGTGTGCACTGTGGTTGTATTCACTTTAGATGAATATCAAACTGTGCTGATTAAACTATAGCGACAGCACTGGAACAATCTGAGATTAAAGTTTTCATTTTTTTTCCCTTTATTGAAAATGTACAGTGTGATACATAACATAATGACACATTTATATAATGGTTTTTAATCTAGAATTATTTATTTTGAATGACTTAATTCAGAAATAAGGCTATTTTGTTTCTGTTTCTGAATACAGATTTCCATGAAAACAGGTGTATTCTGCTTTAGTTAATTAAGTTATAAGAGCTGAGGGTACAGAGGGTTCTGATTGGACAGAACACACACTTAACGTCTAGATATCTACTGGAAGAAAACAATGGCGTCCACTTCCTGTTTCACTTTCTTTTCAACATGTTAGACCAGATACAGTACTACATGTAATTTTTGCATTTATTTTTGTAATAATTTTGAAGCAGCAGCTTAATCCAATCAATATACTAATGTCAGAACCACTAAATATGTGCGTCAGGAAGACCAGGAATGACAGGAATAATGTTAAAGAGGAATTAATGGTTTCCATGTCGGAATTTATTAAATTCCGATTTAAAAGTGGAATGCAATCAGAATTCAGTTTAATTGCGAATAGTCATTTTCAACTGGAAGTAGCTCACTACCTTGGCGGAGGTCTGCAAATAAGACCATGAAAGGGTCAATTTCAGAACATGTGCCTCAAATGAAGTCAGTGAAAAAGTGACACCTATGTTTATAGTCATGTTTTTAACACTCAACATCTGCTAACAATCTATATTATATTATATTATATTATATTATATTATATTATATTATATTATATTATATTATACTATACTATACTATACTATACTATACTATACTATACTATACTATACTATACTATATTATATTATGTTATGTTATGTTATGTTATGTTATGTTATATTATATTATATTATACTATACTATACTATACTATACTATATTATATTATATTATATTATATTATATTATACTATACTATACTATACTATACTATACTATACTATACTATACTATACTATACTATACTATACTATACTATACTATATTATGTTATGTTATGTTATGTTGTGTTATATTATATTATATTATGTTATGTTATGTTATGTTATATTATATTATATTATATTATGTTATATTATATTATATTATATTATATTATATTATATTATATTATATTTCTCCTCCTGTTTCAGTTTCACATACAGACTTCACGGTGTATCGATACGTATCTGATAATCTTTCCATTCCTTGTACACACACAAATCTCCATTTGGTGAACTTTCCTCATCGTCAACAGAACATGGAGTTGTTTGCATCAGTGTTCTGGGGTTTGGCTTATGCTCAGACACAGAAACAAGCGTGAACACCGTCCATGAAATGAGCTGCAAATACCACTGAACCTCAAACAAACGCACTGAACCCTGGACCTGTGAGTCTGTGATGATGCGCATGAAAATGTCATGTCCATTAGCTGATTAACAAGCATTATATGGAAACACAGAGGAATGAATAAAGGGAATTTGGGAAGACAAACAGCCTATTATGGTCTACCTTGTTGTGTCCGTTGTTATTATGATAATCAACCTTTTGTTCTATTTGGCTAAATACCAGCTCATATGCTGTTGGAATGATCCCCTCATTGGGTGATTATTTCAGTCTGTATCTTCCAGTGTTATTTTATAGAAAAAAAAAGAAAAAAGACAAGTTTTCAGTAAATATATTAATCACTACTTGAACCCAATGAACTCCATGGGTTTTACTGGTGAATAATTGTTGTAGAAGATGATGATGTTTCCATGGTAACTATGGAATGTCCAAATGGGTTATATCTGACGGACATGGAACAACAACAAACTGCAATTATCAATTATCAGTCTGTCTGTCTGTCAGCAAATTTACAGAAAAAAAACAACTACTTAACCAATTTTAAGGAAAGGTGCGAGGTCATCCTGAATAAATCCAATTAAATTTTGGTGAATGTCGATCAACGGTCAAAGGTCAAAGTTACCAAAAATGTGTTTTCAGAACAATCAGAGATAGGGCAAATCAGGAATTTACTTTTCATTTCAGTATCCTCAGTTTTACATAAAGCTTTGTTAGGTCAAAATTTAAGGTCATAATAAAGGTCAAAATCGAATTTCAGAAATAATTTTTTATCTCTTCAGTTTACAGACTTTCATTAAGCACCAACATTCAATGCTGCATCTTGATTTTGACCTGTTTTTGACCCAAAGAGGTCAGAGGTCACTCAGTCAATACCTAAAAAACTAAAACAGAGTATAATAGAAACAATAGTTGAGGTACAGTCTTAGTTACTATTATTGGCAGATAAGAAACCTGGTGTGGGCTTCAAAATGGCAGTGTGACCTTTGACCTTGAGTGACCTTGAAATGGCAAAATCAAGGTCATATTATTTCAAATGGTTGTAACTCCAAAAAGAGTGTTGATTAGTACTCAGTTACTATTGCTGACAGATAGGAAACTACACGTAGAGTGTCCTCTCCAGGTCGGGGGGAAGGTCCTGCCTCAGGTGGAGGAGTTTAAGTACCTCGGGATCTTATTCACGAGTGACGAAGGTTGAAGCGGGAGGTCGACAGGCAGATTGGGGCGGCATCCACAGTAAATACGGGTGCTAGAGTGAAGAAGGAGCTAAGCCAGAAGGTGAAGCTCTCAATTTACCAGTCGATCTACGTTCCGACCCTCACCTATGGTCATGAGCTTTGGGCCATGACTGAAAGAATGAGATGAAAAGTACAAACGAGTTTCCTTTACAGGGTGATCGAACTCAGCCTGAGAGATGGGGTGAGAAGCTCGGACATCCGGGACGGACTCGGAGTAGAGCCGCTCCTCCTCCATGTCCAAAGGAAGCAGTTGAGGTGGCATGGGCATCTAGTGAGGATGCCTCCTGGACGCCTCCCTGGGGAGGTGTTCTGGACATGTCCATCCAGGAGGAGACCTCAGGGTTGACCCATGACATGCTGGAGGGATTATATATATCGGCTGGTCTGGGAATGCCTTGGGATTCCACTGGAGGAGCTGACTGAGGTAACTGGGGTGAGGGAAGTCTATGCTTCCTTGCTGAGGCTGATGTCCCCGCCACCCGGACCCGGATAAGCGGGAGACGACAATGGCAACATAACTCCAAAATTGAATCATGACCTTTGACCTTAAAAGGTTAAACCCATAGTCTCATGTTTTGCGAGGGAGATGTCCATTCAGAGCTACAATCTTTGCCACCACCTGTTTACATGTATTGATCGTATTGATGATCATAGTTCATTAATCAGTAAATGTTTTTTCTGGGTTAAAGAAATAGAAACATCAAACACCCCATGGTTTCAGCCACTCCAGCACTAACAAGGTAACAGTGAGAATGGATCTGTTTATGTTTTTCTTTTAATCTTCTTTCATCACTGTGAAAAAAAGCGAGTCACATGACAAAAACAGTACCTTTGGAATTTACAAATAACACATAAATAACATCCACTCTATTCTATAAAGTCCAGAGTAACACATCTCGATCTGAAATAAATAAACAAATCAAAGGTATAATATTAGCAGGTCTGACACTCATCAGACATAAATAATTAAACAAAAAGTAAATGTGAGTGCTACAAACCAGAGAGATGTATTTTAATTTAACTATTTTAACCACTTCACCAGCATAAATGAAGGTTATTTATGTCACGGAATACATTTACAATTTTTTTGGGTGAGTAAAATCAGACTTTAGAAATAAAAATGTGCCCAGATATTATTCATAAAAAGTGAGTGTAGCCATCTTGTCTTCTAATACTTGAAAAAAAAAATCAATAATGTAAAAGTCTAAAAGTCTTCATTTTAATATGAATGCATATGCACATAAAGAGCAGCTAGTGAAGAGTGGAAGAATTGTAAAAACAAAATGTGAATAAATAATAAAGTGGAAGTGGGAGATGTCTGAGGCTAAAGGATGGAGCAGAACATAATCTGCAGTAGGTTATGACTTTTCTTCCGTTAAATGTTTTGCTTGAATCTAATGATTATTCATGAAGAATGGAAAAAGGGAACATGATTTTTTTTCCAAGGCCTGAAGGTAAACATAACTAGTTTTGTGCTTCTAATAAATACACAAGTACTTAAGAACAAAAAATGAACACCAGTTAAGTTATGTTCAAATACAGGTAAATGTAAATAATTGAGGTCATATTTGAACTGTATCTGTTTGTTATTTGAACAGAACAAATCCCAATTTTTTTTTTCCATATTCTACTTTCATTTGATCCTAAATGTGATACCTGTCTGAACATCCAGGTCATATTTATATGACCTTTACATTACTGAAATGTGACAAACACTCAGAAGTGGGAAGTAACTAAGTAAGAGTACTTTAAAAAAAAAAAAAAAAAAAAAAAAAAAAAATTAGGTACGTATTTTTTTTTCTTTCAAGGAACTTTTCACTTTTCCTCCCTACATACGTATCTGTACTTTAAACTCCTTATTACCATTTATAACTAAATGGATATGACAGTTTATAAACTACAAACGTGATTTACCCACCCCTGCAAGTTTTTATGGGTCACATTGTTCTATAGATTTTTTTTTTTAATTATATATATGTATTATATATATTAGTATATTTATTTATCTATTTTTAAAATATAGCTGCTTCAGACATTAAATGTCATCAATGTTACATTTTTTAATAAGATGAATCAGAAAACGAATGACAAAAGTGCTGGTTACCTCATGTTTTTAATATATATGATGGTGTGTTATTCCACATATATGGTGGTTTATATACATGTATACAATGGATCCACTAAAAAGAACCTGTAAAGTGAATGGATCATAATGTGCAGACAGTGTGTTGAAGTAGATCTGAGACCAATATTCCTTTGGACTAAAACCTATTCTCTTGTTAATTCTAAGAATTTCGCATTTTGACCCCAGACTTATTTTGGAAACTTGAGCCAAACAGCATTTAAGACTTGAATTTTCTTTATCACTAACTCACATGTGGGAACATTTCATTAGTTTTATTCCAGTTTTATTCCAGTATTTCAGTGTTTCTGGACAGTGTTAAAGATGACCAGAAATTAACTAAATAATCAAGGAAATTAACAAAAATTAACAAAAATATGCAGTAAAATAAACAAATATTACCAAAATATGACAAATTTTGACCCTTACTAATCCCTATAATTCATTACAATGTAAGAAATTGCATCTAGGAAATTAAAATTTTTTCCCTTATTTTTTCTCAAGGCAACCCTTCTTCCAGACACCCCCCCCCCCACCCCCACCCCCACACCCCCCCGTTGAAAATATATCTCTAGTGTCCGCTCCATTGTAGTGCAAAGCCCGTCCACCAGCTTAATTCTGCCGCCAGATCTGGAATGTAGCCTTTGTCATTCATTAATATAAATAAACAAAGGTTTTCTGGAAGCTGTAAGATGTGAAAGAAAATAAAAATTAATTGTGTCAATTGAACACAAATATGTTTGCAAAATAAAAAAAAAAGTTCAGATTTGTGTCTGTTTCATTGCTACGTATGAATTCTGCAGATGTGTACGTTGAGGCAAATGATCTTCTTGAAAGGTAGGAACTTAATACATAAAGCCGGGAAGAAGTCTGTGATCAGTGATATCAAAGGCTGCTGTGAAATTTTCAAAGAACAGAACCTGCAAAGTTCCTGCATGAAATGTGGAAAGTAAGTTATGTGTGCTGTTGGACGAGTGTGGGTGTTCTTAAAAATGTATTTAGTAAAGAAAGAAAGAAAAAGTTTGAAGAACTTTAGATAAGGAGGACGTTCATCTTGATTTTCAGTACATATAATAGACAAAAGGATGGAGTACATTATAAAAGTGTTTTTATGTGTCGTAAAAACCTTGTATAAGTTTAACCCTGGATACATTTTGTGAGGATTTATGCCTCAAAATGTCCAATAGATCAAGTTTCTTTTTTTTTTCTTATTTGGTTTTTTGTTCTAAAAAGGTCAGAAAATGTCTTGCGACTATGTGCTTTTGCCTTTTTTCCCCAGATGTTTTATTACATAGCAGTGATTTGCTATTCACTGCATTTAATGAAAGTGGAAGAAAGGCTTCAAATGAAAATACTAAAACAGAATTAGCTGTTTTCTAGTTAGCTTCAAATACTGTTTGTATTTGTATTCAACGGTATAAATATGTGATTATTCTCTATAGTTTCATGTACAGGTATGAGTAAAATTACCATAATGTTGCCATGTTGTCTGGAAAGTGTAATTTCTCAGCTTTCAGAAATATTGGAATTTTTCTAACGTCACAAATCATGACAAAATTATAGTATTCTACACTATGAGTCACCATTTATTGAAATGCTATCCTCTGCACTTGCAATTTTCAGTTAAAATGAGATATTATTCCTTTATTTTATTGAATAATCATGTGGACACAATTTCTAAAATATTTTCAGTGTTCATGATATGAAAACAGAGACACTGAAGGAAAAGTCATTTCTTCTACACATACATACGCTGATGGAAAACAGTTTTTGGATGTCCTATGAATTTGTAATATATTACATTAAAAATCCCATTTCAGTCATTGAACACTTTCAAGTATTGTTTCATTCTTCAAACACACATGCTCCAGGTCCAAACTGGATGATTCAGTAAATAAACAAACACATCCAGGACGTGATGTTGAAAGTGTCAAGAATTTAGTTTCACTATTTTTTCTTATTAACAAAAAATAAATACATTTGTCTGTGCCTGCCTGATGCAGCCACACCCTCTAAAACACACAAAATATTTTGGTTTAAATAATTCTTGACAATATATATATATATATATATATATATATATATATATATATATATATATATATATATATATATATATATATATATAAAAGAATAAAGAAAAAAAATCCTGTGCTCTCCACCGATTTTCGAGCAAGGAATTGCACTTTATTCTGTATATCTTTGTTAGCTCCAGGTTAGCTGTTAGCTTTAGCCTGTCTATCTCTGTTTGCTCCAGATTAGCTGTAAATCTTAGCCTGTCTATCTCTGTTAGCTTCAGGTTAGCTGTTAGCTTTAGCCTGTATATCTTTGTTAGCTCCAGGTTAGCTTTTAGCTTCAGCCTGTCTATCTCTGTTAGCTCCAGGTAAGGTGTTTTTTTTGTGTATAAAAAAAAAAATAAAGAGACCAAAACAGATTTTTAGGCTAATTTCACACCACAGAGAGCAGCATCTTTAATATGGCAAGCATGGGTAAACTCCAGATAGCAGCATTTCTTTTATTAAGAGTTATATTGGGGTTGCTTGGGATATGTGCCCCTTAGCATGTGGGAAAGTGTCATTAGCTTCTGTTGGATACTTCTCCAAATACAACATCAATATGTACATGTCTCCCAATCAATGTTCTGGGCTTCATTGATGGCCTTGTCATCTTGAGCTACATTCAAAAGTAACTCCAAACAAACGACTTTGCCATGCTTTGCTCTTCTTTGAAATGTAACAGGAAGTAGGAGTATTGATGAACCTAGACGAGGCTTCTGATTGGCTTGTGTGAAATTGTCATTTGTTTAACATGGCCACTGACAGACTTGGTGTGGTTTAACAGGTCTTGACAGTGTATTTATGTCTATTTTTTTTTAATTGAGCTTAAAAAATATGCACTTTTGTATATATGTGTGTGTGTGTATATATATATATATATATATATATATATATATATATATATATATATATATATATATATATATATATATATATTCCTTATTTCATGTAATATTATCCTTTCTTCAATGTGCTATTGTACAGCTATTCATAGCTTGTACACGCCTACATATTATTTTGTGGAAAATTAATTAAAAAGTTTTGGATTTAAAAGAAAAAAAAGCATTTTGAAAATAGTTTTAAAATTGTTTGTGTAAACAGGCCCTTAGTTAAAAGTGCTCTGACATGTGACCCAGACACAGTGGTAAGAGATGGATGATAGAAACATGTCAAACCCTGAAGTGGAATCTAAATCCCACAGTGCAGTGTTTGTTTGCGAATAAAACATCTACTGTATATCACATGACATATCCAGACATGAACTGTTCATTTGTTGCACAAGTGGGGAAGCTATCTCGACGGTCTGAAAAGAAATCCCTTCTCGAGCAATTGTTTTTTTGTTGTTTTTTTTTTACTGTGCGTTTAGGGGTGTAAGTTTGAGATTTGGCAGCTGAAAATGAGAAATCTGACAAAAGCGAAGGCACCCAGTTCTGGAGGTTATTAAGGACATCTGTGTGTGACCTCAGACCCCCACAGCTGCAGCTGCCCTCAGCCAAGGCCTTCGCCAAGCCCTCACTCCTGGCACCCAACAACTTACTTTCTGCATCACTTCAGCTTTTCCACTTTTCCAGTATAATTGTACAATAAATCCAATGCTTTTCAAATCCTGCCGACTTCTATTTCCTCTGAAAATAATTTTTTAAAAAAAGCTCCTAATTTCCAAAAGCCCACGTCTTCATCTAAAAACCATGTTAACACTTTGTCTCTGTCGATAAATAAACGTTCGTCTTAGAATTTAGAGAATAACACACACTGCAAACAGTCTTATAAGTATTGTTTGGTCTTTAACCCTTTATCAGACAAGTATCTATTTATGGTTATTTCTGCAAAAAGTGACCGATTGAGGTCAAATGTGCCCTTTAGAGTCCAGGAACACAGACAGTTAATGCCAACACCAGTGTTTTTTCAGTGTGAGGGTCACCTAAAATACATACCAATTGACAACAACAAACAAATAAACAAATACTACTAAAATATATATATATATATATATATATATATATATATATATATATATATATATATATATGGTGAGCTGACAGAGATAATCACATACATTAAATACATGACAAACTGAGTCAAACTGAAACACTGTGGTACTTTGTGTCAAATGTTCCCTATAGTATTGTTTCAGATGCTTTTTCATAATTCGTAGGTGTACTTCTTGTTTTTTCATTATTAATTGTAAATATAAATTTGACTGACTGTACAAAGAAAATAGAATTCTCACTTTGTGCAGTTTAATCTACACCTGTATTTCATTTATGTATTATTATTATTATTATTATTATTATTATTATTATTATTATTATTATTATTATTATTATTATTATTATTATTATTATTATTATTATTATTATTATTATTATTATTATTATTATTATATCTATTCTATATAATAAAAATAATCATCATCATAATAATCTACACCTGGATTCTCTGCCTCTGTTCATAAAAACAACATTATATAGAAAAAAATGTTGATTACCATTAGCGTTTATTTGCAATAGAAAATTATTACATGACACAAACAAAAAACGTCTCCATTTGGAAGGACTGGGGTCACCAGAAATGTCTCGTCTCATCATCTCAACCTGCTTTATTCTCACTAGGATCATGGGGGTCACTAATCCAGCTCTAATGGGTGAAGGCGGGGTACACCCTGTATGAGTCTCTAGTTCATCTGAGGGCTGAACATATATAGACAAACAATCACTCTCACATTCACACCTATGGACAATTTAGATTAACCAATTAACCTATCAGTGCATGTGTTTGGATGGTGGGAGGAAACTGGAGTACCGGGGACACAGGGAGATCATGTCAACTCCACACAGAAAGGTCTGGTGTGGGAATCAAACCAGCGACCTTCTTGGTGCACCACCGTGCCGCCCCGCCAGAAATGTGTTTTGTGAAAATGACAAAAAAGGTTGTGAAACATGAGTCTGAGCAACACATAAAATTGAATGCATAGTGAATTATGTCCCAGAAAAACATATATATTTAACTAAAATCTTATCAGGGTGACATGGTGGTACCCCACAACAAGTTTGACTCCAACACCAGTGGATATCTCCAATGTAACAATTTTAGTTTCTTTTAAATCAACTTTAACTTTGTAGTAAAGCAATCTGTATTATCCTCCAAAAACAGACATTCATTTTAAATAAATGACTCAAAGTTATTTCTTTTTAAGAGCAGTTTTTGGCAGAACTCTGCAGTTTGTAGTGGTGTCATTTTAGATTATTTCTTTTTTTTTTGCCATTAATCACAACCTTACAGTTATAATTTCTGGCAAAAACAAAACCCACCCCCCCCAAAAAAGATATTTAATTAAAGAAGCAATCATTGAAAGAATTCCAAGAAATGTCCAGGAAATCTTAAATGTAGTTTGATACAAAAGGTTAGTTTGACAGATTTTTTTTTTTACATTTATTGATTTGCTATTCACATTTTTCTCTATAATTTGGAGATAAATATGTACAGTTGTATGTACTGTAGAAATGTGGGCACCCCTTATGGGTTAAAAAAAAAAGCATCATTTCAGGGGAAGTAAACATGTTGAAACAGCACCAACTGACACCTGTTGATGGTCCGGATGTAAACTTTCAGACCTCTGCATCTCCTGTATTTCTGTTGTTTTTTTCTGTAGTATTGTAACAGTTGGATCACATGTTACTTTTGAAAAACATGTGGCTAAAACTTACATTTTTAATTTGACCAATACTTTTCTTTGTCTTCATCTAAAAAGATAAAACCCTTTATTCTAATATTAACTATAAAAAGTATTCAGAGAGATCAGACCTCCCCCCCCTCCTCCCCCAAATGACCACTAGTTTTCACTTTCACTTCAGCAACCCCCCTCCCCCCCCCGCACCCCCCCAACTGTTGTTCCTGCATCAATATTTCCTGAAGATGTCAACCAAATCTACCCCTCACTCCCCACATACCTCCACTGATCAATACAAAAATATAATCATTTGTTTCTTCATTGCCTGAAAATTTCAGCCAAATCTGTGCATAACTTTTTGAACTATGAAAGGAGGTTATGTTTTCGCTGTAGTTTGTCTTTTAGTAACATTACTAAAAAAGTTGAATTTTGTACTTTTTATGGATTTTGATCTACATTTTCAGGATATGTTGGGACAAGGAACAAATGATTAGATTTTGGTGATGATCTGGAAGAGGATCCTTTCAAAGTGACCTGGATCACTTTGAAATTTTACATTGCATTAAATGGAGAATACATCTCAAAGTGATCCAGTATTCAGGATCTCTTCTGGATCACCATCACTCCCAACACATCCTGAAAGTGTTAAAATCCATCTGTAACTTTTTCAGTCATGTATCAAACAGCCAGACAGACAAACAGATAAAGGCTCCGAAAAACATAACTCCACTGTTCTTTGGTGCAGGAATAATAATAGATTTTGACTTGTAATGCACTTTTCAGTCAGAGAATCTCAGAGCTACAACAGAAAAGAACAGATCCCAGTAAAACATCAATGATAAGTAGTTCCAAATACATCACATTTAACATCCATCCACCTGATGTCATCATGTCTGTGCGTGTGCTGATGTCAGCATATTATTTGCCTCTATCTGTGCCAAGTCTGAAGTGAATTGAAATGAAATGTATGTTTTTATATTTTTTCTATTATAAGAAAATGGGGGGAATATATTATTAATGAATTAAGAAAATATAAAAATAACTAACCTGATTTTCCCAAAATGTTAAGAAACATTTAACATTGTTTCTTAACATGTTGAATGTTTAACATGTTAAACATTTAACATGTTAATTTAACATTTAACAAATCTCAGGGAATTTAACAATTCCCTGAACTTCACAGGAAGTTTCAGTGTCTATAATTATGAATTCAACCAATAGTTTTTCTCCAATAGATATTTGAAACTTCACCCATTATAAGTACATTGAATTTTTTTTTTTAATTAACAAAAAAAAAGGAATATTTACCCACTTTCTCCAAAATATAATGAGATGTATTCTGTGTCATTGTCAATGTAGAAACCAAATTTTGTATGAATTCAACCAATGTTTTTTTTTTTTTTTAGCATGTTAACAAATGAACAAACTAAAAACCATAGACCCTTTTGGGGGGGGGGGTTAATTATGGACTTTCTTAAACAGATATGTGTTGAATGTAGCCTCTGCAGAGTCCAGTGTGTGTTTTTCTCAGCTCCACAGGGAGGCTGTTCCAAAGCTGAGGTTGCAGACAAACAGAAGCCCCTGGCCCCCGCGGTGATGGTGGAACATGAAGGAGGAAGCTGCTGGATGACCTGAGGGGGCGGAGGGGGGGGTGTGGGGGGGTGGGGGGGGGGTGGGGGGGTGGTATTGGTTGCTGTCAGACCATTTCCTGTGGGACCATAGGGGTGTGTCCACGTGTTCACTGATGCATTTATGAATGAGGAGCAAGATTTTATCATCTATCCAGAGGCAGGAAGTCACAATGCAGAGAAATCAGACCAGGTCAGATGCTGTGTGTATGTCCTGGCTCGTATTAGAGTTGTTTCTGCACAGTTCTCAAAATATATATATGACCTTCTGTGTTTTTCAGGGTATTTGACTGATCATGTATGTGTATTATCAACTGAACAAATGCAAAAAAATCTAACAAATGTGACAAAGACTGTAGTTGACGGGTGAATTCATAACACATTCATAGCAGCTGTCATAAACTACATACCACATGTCCTAGGGTCCTTGGGTAAGACACTGACCCCTAAGGTGCTCCCACTACGGTCAGGAAGCGCCAGTGTATTGGCATCACACTGGTGTATAAGTGTGTGCGTGTGTGAATGGGTGAATGTGAGGAATTGTAAAGTGCTTTGTGTACCCACTGGTGTATATAAGTACTATTTACCATTTACACATAAAGCATTCATGACATGAGACATGACTCAGCATCCATACCAAACCTTTCATGAATGTGGAATACAGAACGATGATAACTTTTCAAACAATCGCAAAGCAGCACTGTCGTTTTTGTTAGTACTGTTTTTTCCAATACACATTTAATAATTTTGTGAAATGTATTTAATGCCTCCAGAAAACATGCTTATGTCCCGCTCCTGTGACCACACCTCTCAATTCAGCAAGAGGCTGTTTACTCATCTTGAAGTAACGCTGTTTTTAAAACCGTCTGTGTAGCATCAGATGTGTGTTGGAAAAAACTATGGAGAAAGTAATAAATAAACACACCAATAATGTGGTTTTTGGTTTAATAAGGATGTTGGTTAAAGCTATGACATTAACGGACCGACGGCACGGTTTTGTTTTTGGGTTAAATTAATATATGTCATAGTATCACCTGCCGCTGGATTCTTTGTCTCCTAACTGTATGTAAACTCCTCCATTCATTAGACGCTCTATTTGACAATAATTAACATTCCCCTGATACAGAACATAAACACTGTGACCTCCTCGTTCTCTATTCTACCTTATCCCAAGCGGAAAATCCATTTGAAAACCAGTTGAAAATTCCAGTAGAAAACCAATAGAAAACCAGTAGGCAACCATTTGGAAACCATTTGGAAACCAATAGAGTTCATCTGGCTGTTATACTATGGAAATTGAAACACTATGTAACTCAATATTCACTGGTCAAAGTCACTTTGAACATTTAAAAACATTAAAAAGTTCAAACTCCTTTAAATTACATTAACAAAGAACAACATGAACAAGTAGACTTTGGATGATACTGTAAATTTATTCAAATTAATAAAAAAAGGTTAATTAACATTTCCACAAATGGTGGTTCCTCAAACACACACACACACACACACACACACACACACACACCAGTTAAAGCCTTGTCAGGTGCCAGACAGAATTTGGACCACAAAAGCTTCACGATTTAACACAGTTTATTGAAGGTTTTGGTTGTGGCAGTCAAACAAGGTTTGGTGATCAAAGTGTGGAGTGGTCTCCCCTCCAGATACTGACCGGGCCTGACCCTGCTTAGCTTTGGTGAGAAGCCAAGGTCAGGGGTGTTGGTGTCACGGGGGTGGGTGTGTGTGTGTTCCCCGGTGGCCGAGTGGCGTCTGGTCAAGCTGGTGTCTGGGGTTGATGGATGAAGCTCACTCGCCACGATTCTGGAAGTCCGGGACTGGAGATCAGAGGCGTAGTCAAACAGGTTCAGGATCTTCGGGTTGGAGTCAGAGACGTGAAGGTTCAGACAGGTAACAGGCATTGGTTTGCTGACGTTCTGACAAGGGTGGACTGGAAGACTGGGGTTTATATACAGAGGTTGATGGGAGAGAATGCATTGCAGCTGGCAGGTTAATGAGGGAGCACAGGTGTGGAAAATTAGACAGGATAGAGAGCAGGGAACAGAGAGAGAGTCCATGACAGAACCCCCCCTCTAAGGGACGGCCCCAGAAGTCCCCAAAAACAAAAACAAAAACAAAAAAAAAAAACCAAACCGGGCGGGTGGAGGGGGAGCAGGAGGATGGCTAAAACTCCTCCGAATGATCCGAATCCATAGCAACGTCTTCAGAGAGGACTGGAGAGCAACCCCCAGCGGATGCGGCTGCGCCTTTGTCAGAAGAAGGGCAGACGGAGAGACGAGGTCGCCTTGGCCGGCCCCGACGGGCAGACGGCTGGTCTGGATGCTGCCGATGGAAGTCAGCAATGAGTGTCCGGTCCACTATCTGACGGGTTGGAATCCAGGTCCTCTCCTCCGGTCCATATCCCTCCCAGTCAACGAGGTACTGGATGCCTCTACCTCTCCGTCTGGACCGAAGCAGGCGTCGAACGGTGTAAACCGGCCCACCATCAATGAGGCGAGGGAGAGGAGGAGGTGGAGTTGGAGGAACCAATGGGCTTTCATGTACTGGTTTGATCTTTGAAACATGGAAGGTGGGATGCACCTTCATGGACCTCGGCAACTGGAGCCGTACTGCAGTGGGACTGATGACCCTCTGGACTGGGAAAGGACCAAGGAAACGTGGAGCTAGCTTGCGAGAGTCTACTCGCAGTGGCAGGTCTTTGGTGGACAACCACACCTTTTGGCCAATCTGGTAAGTGGGTGCCGGTATCCTCCGACGGTTCGCCCCGGTGGCATAGCTGGTGACTGACCTGAGAAGGGTCGCACGGGCTTGTGCCCAGGTTCGGCGGCACCGTCGAGCACAGGCAAGTGCAGATGGACAGGAAATCTCTGCTTCCTGGCTGGGAAACAGTGGAGGCTGGTAGCCATACACACACTGGAACGGCGACATTCCAGTAGCTGAGCAGGTGAGGGAGTTATGGGCATATTCCACCCACGTCAATTGCTGTGCCCAAGACTGAGGTTTACCAGAAGCCATGCACCGAAGGGCCTTTTCTAGCTCCTGGTTAGCGCGCTCAGACTGGCCATTGGACTGGGGATGGAAACCAGAGGAGAGACTGACAGTGGCCCCCAAGAGGTTGGAGAATTCTCTCCAAAAAGTGGAAGTGAACTGTGGCCCTCTGTCAGAGACAATGTCCTTAGGTAGCCCGTGTAAACGGAACACATTATCCAGGACAACCTGGGCAGTCTCCCTTGCAGATGGTAGTTTCGGGAGAGGGATAAAATGTGCCATTTTACTAAAACGGTCAACTACCGTAAGAACGACCGTCATACCCTCAGAGGGCGGCAGGCCTGTGACAAAGTCTAAGGCAATATGGGACCAGGGTCGAGTGGGCACGGGCAGAGGCTGGAGCAATCCAGCAGGGGGCTGGTTGGAGGATTTGTTCTGGTTGCAGGTGGGACAGGCTCTGATAAACTCCTTGACATCTTTTCCCAGTGACGACCACCAGAAGCGCTGGGCAATGAGATGGCAAGTGCGACGGACGCCAGGGTGGCAGGCAAGGTGGGAGTTGTGTGCCCACTGTATGACCTGAGATCTCAAGTTGTCTGGGACAAAGAGACAGCCGTCCGGGCATGAACTGGGACCGGGTTGGTCACGGAGGGCCTCTTGCACCTGACTCTCAATATCCCAGGTCAGGGCAGCCACAATAAGGGGATTTGGGAGGATGGGCACAGGTTCCAGGGTGGGATCATCGCTCTTCTGGAACTGGCGGGACAGAGCATCTGGCTTGATGTTTCGGGAACCTGGGCGGTATGATAGAGTGAAGTTGAATCTGGTAAAAAACAAGGCCCAACGTGATTGTCTGGGGTTCAGACGCTTGGCAGTTCGGATATATTCCAGGTTTTTATGATCAGTCCAGACCAGGAAAGGTACGGTGGACCCCTCCAGCCAGTGACGCCACTCCTCCAGGGCTAGCTTGACAGCCAACAGCTCCCGGTTTCCAACGTCATAGTTGCACTCTGCGGGTGAAAGTCGGCGGGAGAAAAATGCGCAGGGATGCAACTTGTTATTCTCTGCCATGCGTTGCGAGAGAACGGCTCCAACCCCAACATCTGAAGCATCCACCTCAACTACAAACTGCCGATTTACATCTGGCATTTGGAGGATGGGGGCTGAAGAGAACCGGGCTTTGAGGAAATTAAAAGCTTTCTCAGCTTCCGGGGTCCATGCGAAGGGGTGTTTGGTACTGGTCAGGGCTGTGAGTGGAGCAGCAACAGTGCTGTAGTTTCGAATGAATCTCCGATAGAAATTGGCGAAGCCAAGGAACTGCTGCAATTTCTTTCTGTTCACTGGAACTGGCCAGGAGGTGACTGCAGAAACTTTTGCTGGGTCCATTTGGATATTCCCTTCGGCCACAATATAGCCCAAGAAAGACACGGATGACGCATGGAACTCACACTTCTCAGCTTTCACATAAAGGGAGTTTTCTAGGAGACGACTGAGGACCAGCTGAACATGACGAGTGTGTTCTGACAGGGTTCTGGAGAATATTAGTATGTCATCCAGGTAGACGAAGACGAATTGGTTCAGCATATCTCGGAGTACGTCGTTCACCAGAGCCTGGAAAACTGCCGGGGCGTTAGTAAGACCAAATGGCATTACCAGGTACTCATAGTGCCCGGTGTGAGTGTTGAAGGCCGTCTTCCACTCATCGCCCTCCCGGATGCGTACTAGATGGTAGGCGTTTCTCAAGTCCAACTTGGTAAAGATCGTGGCTCCTTGGAGTAACTCAAAAGCAGAGTTGATTAGAGGCAGAGGGTACCGGTTCTTCACGGTGATATTGTTCAGACCACGATAATCAATACAGGGACGGAGGGAGCCGTCTTTCTTTCCCACGAAGAAGAAGCCGGCACCAGCAGGAGAGGAAGATGGGCGGATGATTCCAGCTGCCAGAGAGTCTCTGATATAATCCTCCATGGCTTTTCTCTCAGGCGGCGACAGTGAGTAAAGATGACCCTTGGGTGGCGTAGTTCCCGCAAGGAGGTCAATGGCACAATCGTAGGGACGGTGTGGCGGCAGAGAGGTGGCTCTAGTCTTGTTGAACACTCGACGGAGGCTATGGTAGCATTCTGGGACATTAATAAGGTCAGGGGCAGCGCTGGGTGGCATAGAGCTAGGAGGCAATGAGGCAGCATGCAGACATGACAGGTGGCAGTTATCTCCCCACTCTTTGATGGTTCCGGAGGCCCAGTCGAGATGAGGGTTATGGAGGCGGAGCCAGGGATAACCCAGTATCAATCGCTGACCTGGAGAGCGGAGAAGGTGGAAACGAATTTCCTCTTGGTGGTTACCAGACACTTTCATGGAGACGGGGGCTGTGGTATGTGTGACTGTACCAAGAATGTGACCATCTAGGGCCCGGGCTGGAACAGGAGAGGATAAACAGTGGCTCTCTAAACCTAGCTGATGAGCTAATTCCGTGTCCATGATGTTCGCGTCGGCACCAGAATCTACCAGGGCTGCCAGAGTGTGGGTTGTGTCAGACAGGTGAAGACAGATCTTGATCAGGGGTTTGTGGTTAGTGGAGGGCCGAACGTTCATTGAGCTCACCCAGATCCCTCCTACATCTGGTGAGCCTCGGCTTTTACCGGACAGGTGGCGACTCGATGACCTTCCCCGCCACAGTACAGGCACAAGTTTAACGAGATGCGTCGTTGACGCTCTGCGGGATAGGTGGAGGCACGGCCGATCTCCATAGGTTCAGACAGGTCCAACTGGCTTGATGGAGTGACAGAGGTGGGCAAGATGGGAGCTGGATTGTGCTTGGGGCTTGTGGTTGGCAGGTTCAGGCGTCCTCTTTCCCTACGGCGAGTCTGAATTCTCCGATCGATGCGGATAGCTAGGGCGATCGCTTCGTCGAGGGTGGTGGGTGTGTCATGGGACACCAGCTCGTCTTTGATGTAGTCTGCCAGGCTGTGGTAGAAGACACTCACCAATGCCTCCATATTCCAGGAGGTCCTCATTGCTCGGGTCCTGAAGTGGATTGAATAATCCGCGACTGTTCTTCTGCCTTGGCGAATGTTCAAGAGACCCTGTGACTTCTCTGCTGGGGTGGACTCCAAGTCAAAAACCTTTAAAATCTCCTTGGCAAACAGGTCAAAGGATGAACATGCCAGAGTTTGGCGTTCGAATTCTGCCGTTCCCCACAGCCGAGCTCGGCCCGTCAGGTGAGTGATAGCGTAGGCAACCTTTGCTCCCTCCGTAGAAAAGGTTCGGGGCTGTAGGGAAAACTGGAGGCGACAACTGGTCACAAATGCCTGGGCCTGGGTCGGGTCGCCATCAAAGCGCTCAGGGTTGCCGATCCTTGGCTCTGGGGTATTGGTATCTGGCCCGGAAACTGGAGCTGGGGTTGGAGCTGGAGCTGGGGCTGGAGCTGGAGCTGGGCCAGACGGGGGAATCAGAGAAGTGAGCAGCTGCAAGGTCTGGTCAAGACGTCGTCGTTGCTCTTGAACCTCTTGTTGCTGCTGCTGAAACAGCTCTTGTTGTTGGTGAAAGAGTTGGATCATGGACGAGATGTCCCCAGCCATCTTATGCATTTCTCCCTCTGCATTTTGCAGGCGCTGCATTGCGGTTGGTGGTTCTGGGTTGGTGGTGTCCATGATGGATGTGTCGTGCGCTGGGTCCATACTGGTCAGAACGTACTGTCAGGTGCCAGACAGAATTTGGACCACAAAAGCTTCACGATTTAACACAGTTTATTGAAGGTTTTGGTTGTGGCAGTCAAACAAGGTTTGGTGATCAAAGTGTGGAGTGGTCTCCCCTCCAGATACTGACCGGGCCTGACCCTGCTTAGCTTTGGTGAGAAGCCAAGGTCAGGGGTGTTGGTGTCACGGGGGTGGGTGTGTGTGTGTTCCCCGGTGGCCGAGTGGCGTCTGGTCAAGCTGGTGTCTGGGGTTGATGGATGAAGCTCACTCGCCACGATTCTGGAAGTCCGGGACTGGAGATCAGAGGCGTAGTCAAACAGGTTCAGGATCTTCGGGTTGGAGTCAGAGACGTGAAGGTTCAGACAGGTAACAGGCATTGGTTTGCTGACGTTCTGACAAGGGTGGACTGGAAGACTGGGGTTTATATACAGAGGTTGATGGGAGAGAATGCATTGCAGCTGGCAGGTTAATGAGGGAGCACAGGTGTGGAAAATTAGACAGGATAGAGAGCAGGGAACAGAGAGAGAGTCCATGACAAGCCTACTGGTTTAAACTGAACCAAACTGGTGAGGAGTTTTAATCCAGTAGCTCTAATGGTTCTACTGGACCTCAACCGTTGTCAAATGGTATTCTAACTGGACCTACCAGTAGAAATGTTCAAAAACCTTTTGACTCCAGTACGGACCAATAGAGACCAGTTCGGACCAGTTCATACCAGTAGAATTCCTATTGGATTTTCAACTGGATTTTACACTAGGGATAGTAGCGCTGTCTTCTGCTTCCTGTCCCTCCCATGGTTCCTATTGCCCTGTCAGAATGCTACCCCCGAAGGTTCCCTAGCAACTATAGTTCTAAGAACGATTCTGTTTGACTTTTTCAAATTCATCCCTCGGGGCCGTACAGTATGTTTGACAACCCTGGATTGAAGTATTAATTTTGACTCTACTTTATGTGCTTTTATCTGTTCCATTTGCTAATGTTCTGTTTCCTCCATTTGTGATATGGACCTGTGTCTTTACTGGTGTGTGCATGTACTTAACATTTTAAAAGTGGGTTTAATCTGTCACTTTGTGCGCTTTTGTAACAAAAGCTTACATAAGCAGACAGCAGGAGTGCTGCACGCTGTCATGGCCAGTCAGTGTTTCACATAATACCTTCACAGACCTGACAGCTAAGCTTTAAATATAACATGTGTTTGAGCAAAAAAAAAGGTTCCTCCTTTCTTTCTATAGCAGCTTCAGATGACTGACAGTCAGCAGTGTGTAAAATAATGAGGCCTGGAATGTCAGCTTACTAAACTGGGACACAATAAAATCATAATAAATAGAAATTTCCAAACTAATTATTATTTTTATGGATTATCTTGATCTATTGAAGTTTTTTTTTCTCTAACTCTTGAGGGAAAAAAATCCAAGCAAATACTTTCTTTTGAAGTAATATCTTCTATGGAAATATACATTGAACAGTGGACTGGAGAAAACAGTAAACAGTGGCTTAGTTTTAAACAGATCAAAGTATGTTGGATCAGAAGTCAATTTGTGTGCGAGTATTTTTCTTTAGGTTATTTTAACAGGGGAGAGAAAAAAAAATTAGAATCCTTAATTGGTAAAGGGAGAGTGAAACAGCTGATGCATCATTTGAGACTCGACTGTTAACATGTTGACTTTAAGAGAGAATAAAAAAACATAGGTTATAATAAAGAATGTTTATGGACCAGCTCAGACAGTTTCTATTACTACAGTTCAGTGAAATCATGATGATTATTAAATTGTTATACACCAACAGTTAACTTACATGCACTGAAATTTCATGACTTAATTGATTTAACACATTAAAGGGATGTTTTTTTCCCCACATTAATCTGTATGTAATCTTTACTCTGGTGCACCCACAGTGGCTCACCCCTGATAGTGTCCTATGAGTTGAGTTCTGGTTCAGTTTTGGTCAAAGCGAAAGTAGTCCCGGCAAGTTTCCTAGGGTCAACAAAATAAAAATAACAGTATGTGTTCCAATGAGGGATTTATTTGCATAACAAAACCATCATGGAACAAAAACTAACACTTTGTAATTACTTGGAGCTACTTTCTCTCAATAGTGATCAGCTTACCAGCCTTAGCAAATTACTTTCATCAGTTGTTTGGCAGTGTTTTCGATTGCTACATGCAGACGCACAGACCTTAGATGAGGTCATTGTCTTATTTTAAGTACACTAAGATATTTTGACCAGAAATAAGAAAAATACACTTTTATTTTTGCAGTATAGATGAAAGAAATTAAGATGCAATTAAAACAGGTTGTATAAATCCACTTGTTTGTTGCTAAAATAAATATAAATAAAGTTTTGCATCACTTGGAGGGTTCAAATTCTAATTTATTGAACTATTAGAGTCCAAATACACAAATAAATGAACCATGGACTTACAAAAATTGGCTTAGCAAAAATATGACTCATTTAAAGATGTAGTGATTCAACCTACATGTAAAAAAATAAGTGTTTATGAAAAAGGTGTTGAAAAAAAAGAGTGGAACATTATAACAATAGATATTATTAGATAAAATGTCTGAAAATGTCTTAGTTGTGTAATTTGAAAAGAAAAGAAAAAATAATTAGTGACACTGTCGTGTGTGTTTGTTCTTTCAGAGTTGCTGTATCTCCCATGACTGCTTGCTTTAATACATATAAAGAATAGGTGTAATAAGTTGTAGCTTCATCCTACACCTTTTCAGTCAATATTGTTTTGTTACTGAAGCAAAGACCAAAGAAAGAAAGGAAGTCCAGTTTATCCTGTCGAGGTCAACTTGTATTGATTAAATGTTTTCGATGTGCTGTAAGTCCATCAATGCAAAAATCTAATCTATATTATTGTCATTTTTACTTAAATATCTGATCAGACTTATAGGGGACTTTTTAATCTATTTACAACACAAATATATGTTGTCTGTCTGTGAGGAGATTCTTAAATTATGAAAAAAAAACAAAAACAAAAAACATCCACTGTCCTTTTCTTCTGATCCATTTGTTATTGAAGGGGACGAAAGGGAATTTAAATACCCCACCCCATCTACCCCACCTACTGGTCACAGAGACCTCCGCTTGGACTCGGACATCCACCATTACTCTCTGTCTGTAGCAGAAGGAGTATGACCAGGACACACATCTCTACATCAGCTTCAGAAGATGAAAGACTGAAGTGGATTGAATGTATTTTTGCTTCAGTCCCAAAGAAGACCCCATTAGTGAGTGCTAACCACTTCACAGCAGACTGATTCTTTAACCTGGGTCAGTACAACAGAGGCCTGGCATCAAAACTTTTTATTTAAAGCAGTGGTCCCCAAGCTGTGGCCCGTGGTCTGGATGCGGCCCACCTCTACATTTGGTCCGGCCCCATGAACAATAACAGAGAGCATTTTTTTTTTTTTTTTTCATATATGTTTATTTGTATTTGATAATAACGTTGTACTTTTGCAATAAAATGTTCCTTAGTTTTGAACTATTTTCATTATTAACTATTAGTTAGTGACTAATTTAACACAATAACTTTGACAGATGCTCATATGAGTCATTTAAGTCACAGATTCTGCTCTGAAAACTAAGCTGAACTTGTACCTGTTAACATGAAGAAGTTTATGTTCAATGGACTTTTTTTCTGTGAAGAACCCAGAGAGGGTTATTTAATTGTGACTTTCTGGAAAACAATACATTTGTACATTTAGATACGACTGCAATCGTCACACTTTTTCTGTTACAAACTGACCCCGGCCCCTTATCAGAGAAGGGAAAAGTTATGTGGCCCTCACAGGAAAAAGTTTGGGGACCCCTGCTTTAAAGCAACAGTCTGCAACTATTTTTTTCTTCATATTTCCTGGACCTGTCCTGGGATTCTGAAAGTTATGGAAACAAAAAAAACAATAAACTAGTTCTCTACATCCCTCCAATGCATGCAGGCTTACCTGAAGTAAGTTGAGTAAACCGGAAATGACCTTTGACCTGCAGTGACAAAGATGTAAACCTACCCTAAGACCTGAAGATATGACCACGGAGAACATTGGTGTCATATTATACCATAATGATCTTCAAGTTGTTAAGATTCATTTCCAGTTTACTCAATTTGCTTCATGTCAAAATTGGATAAAACTGAAAACGGCTGTTATCCATTTTTTTCTATTATTCATTTAAACAGAAAAAGGAAAACTGAAAAAAATGCATCATCCGTTTTTTTTCTTTTTGGTTTTGGAAACAAACAATGAAGAAACAAATTGTTTTTTCATTGTCTTATTTTTGGTTTTATTTTGAAATACAAATGAATGAATGATACATGGATTTAAAACACACACTTGTAAAAAAAAAATAAGTATAGTTAAAGGAGTACCACACCCACAAAATGATGTGCCCTCATTTTCTACTCACCCTAATTTATTTTTGTAATATAAACAGCCTAAATGTTACCAAATATGTTTTATTTCAAATGAACATACATCTTACTTATGTGTCCAAATTTTTAAGACTTTTGAAAATTTGATTTATGACATTTTAATGCCAATTACCGTAAATTCCGGATTATAAGCCGCTACTTTTTTCCCAAAGTTTCAACCTTGCGGCTTTTTCAGTGATGCGGCCAATTTATGTAATTTTCCTAACGGCCGCCAGAGGCGCTCGAGTAGAAAAGGTAAGATTTAGACCGGTGGAATATATGCGTCGAGGAAGACTGAATGAAAAAGGAGGGGCGGAACAAACGCGGGGTGACGGGTTTAAGTGGGAGCGGTAAAGGTGACGGACAGGTGTACAAAGTTGCTTAAAGAAAAACCCGCGGCGGTGTGTGAGAGAAGACAGAGGCTCGACCAGACCCTGTGGATTATTTTTGCACGTTGGCACGGAGGAGTTTGACCTGAACTCTCTGCGAAAGGTTAAAGTTATCACTGACTCTGCAATAGATGAGGCGAGGCGGCGACCAGCCACCTGTTTGTGGACGCAGCGGACAATAGTGGATATATATTTTTCCCTCCCTTACCTTTGGAAATATACACTTTTTTTCCCTTGGATTACTTTCAACAGGACTTGGACTCTGCAGGTCTGCATCAAACCTTAAGTATCATTTTCCGTTCATTTTGCCGGCTGTGATTTTTGGACTGTGGACTTTAACCCTTGTGCGGTCCTTCGGGTCAAAGAGATCCGGTGGTTCACAAATGTACCTTTTTATACGTACTGTAGGATGCCATTGCTTACTACTGTAAACAGTAATATATCCTTGGGGGGTGGGGTGATGAGTCTATGGAACTGAACTTTGGAATCTGGGTTTTTAAGACCCGATTGTAGGACACAGTGTGCCTTTTACGAAGGACCGCACAAGGGTTAATGAAGGACATTTAGTTTCATTCGCGGGACTTGAAGTCGGGTTTGGGTTAATTTTGTGTTACATGTTTTAATGTGGGCACATGCGGCTTATATACAGGTGCGGCTTGTGTATGTACAAAATCGGTTTTCCTCTTAGAATGAGGTGGGTGCGGCTAATAATCAGGTGCGCTCTATAGTCCGGAAATTACGGTAAGGCCTTATTTTTAGAACAATGAATTCAATGCCTTTTAAGACTTTTCAAGGATCTGCGGGAACCCTGTATATAGTGCACTATATACAGAGATTAACTTTTCAGTGAGACATAACAACTTATTTTCTGAAAATAGATCTTAAAAATCTTATTTCAAGTAATCTTTTTTAATTAAAATTTAAACTAAAATTTTACATTTTCACATTAATGTCTTAATCTGGACAGCTCTATCACAAACATTAATTATGACATTAATTTTTGTTAGTTGAAACATGTTTCCTTTGTCTTCAATTTGCATTACTTTCCAATAAAAAAAAAAAAGAATAAATAAATATGACAAGCTGTACTAAAGTGAAAAAAAAAATCTCTCCTTCTGTCACCGCTGAGTGTAACAGAGCTTTTTGTTTATCTGTTTACGCCTCATGTTTTGATGACTGGTCACAGATCAGTTGCTGTTATAGCACGGTTATTCCAAATACAGTGGCTTTTATTGTTGGAACATTTAGATCAAAGCATTGTAGATTTGTGAAAAACACATTGTACTGCAGTGATGAAGTGTGAATAACAAACACATCACAAGGTCTTCTGTCTGATATCAAATGGAAATATTTGGAAAAGCTCTCACACTGTTGCACCTTTCACAGAACACCATCATTTTTCAGAGTTCATCATCCTCTCTTACTCTGCAGTAGTGTTTTATTTTTATTTATTTATTTATTTTTTTTTACATTTCCAGACAAATCCCATGACTTCCTATGAGGCAGCACTCATGAGATTAATATATAAAGAAAAAGAAGTGTGGAAAGACAAGACAGTATTTCTGAAAAAAGGATTCCAAAAGTGTTTATTGGTGTTTAGATCAATAGTGAGGTCTGAAATCACAGACATACACATAAATACACACACACACATTTGTGACATGTCTGCCCTGTTTTTATCTTCTCTTCTGGGATCTGTATCTTTATACAACTATAAATAAATAGCTACAGGCTAATAGGATCTGGTTAAGGGAATGGGCATACACACACACACACACACACACACACACACTTCAAACATCAGTCTTTCTACCTGCCAGAGTAGAAATCATGTGAAGCAGAAAAAAGCTGGTGAGTCAAACCCTTAAAAGAATCAGAAGCTGATGTTTAATAGCCTGCATTGAGCCATCAGGATAAATTATTGATACATGCTCATATTTATGCAGGTAATAAGAGGGAAAGTGTTAATCTTTTCGCCCAACCTGCGAGTGCTTCTATCACATTCCCTGCTCAGTGGCTTTATTTTAATCAGAACGCGACAGCAAAGAGGTGTTGAGTACGTACTGAATTAATAGTTCTGGCAAGTTCCCAGGAGGTCCATTATGGGAAGACATGGTCAGTTAGCCCCTCCGTCTGACACAGGTTATAATAGAGCTGGATGTCCTAATGCTGGATACTGATGGCCAAGATGCCACGTTGTTGGACAAGGTGTGATTCATGTATTCTCTTCTTGCAGTTTTAAAGCACATGAGGAATAACTCAGTTCACACTATAGTAAAAATATAGAATAAAAGTTAGTGTTGATATAACAGCCTGAGTACAGCTCAACAGAAAAATGACAACACTGGATATTTGCAAAGGATAAGGTGGAAAAAAGAATAATAAATTCAATTAGTAAATATTTTTTTAAAAATGGTGGTTAAATTATACTGTTACTGCAGCTGCTGTTGTAATCAAGTAATTTCCTGGAAGGGATCAATACAGTACTTATTATTATTAGCCCACATGATGACTACACCATAATACTTCACCATGGTTACAGCCCATAATACTTCACCATGATGACATCCCATAATACTACACCAAAGTTACAGCCCATAATACTACACCAAGATTACAGCCCATAGTACTACACCATGGTTACAGCCCATAATACTACACCATGGTTACAGCCCATAATACTATACCATGGTTACAGGCCATAATACTACACCAAGGTTACAGCCCATAATACTACACCATGGTTACAGCCCATAATACTACACCATGGTTACAGGCCATAATACTACACCAAGGTTACAGCCCATAATACTGCACCATGGTTACAGCCCATAATACTACACCATGGCAACAGGCCATAATACTACACCATGGTTACAGCCCATAATACTACACCATGGTTACAGGCCATAATACTACACCAAGGTTACAGCCCATAATACTGCACCATGGTTACAGCCCATAATACTACACCATGGTTACAGCCCATAATACTACACCATGGTTACAGCCCATAATACTACACCATGGTTACAGCCCATAATACTACACCATGGTTACAGCCCATAATACTACACCATGGTTACAGCCCATAATACTACACCATGGTTACAGCCCATAATACTGCACCAAGGTTACAGCCCATAATATGGACATTTTAACCTGTTTGATTGTTGTGGCAGGTGGAGGACATCCATCTAAGGGACAGACATATCATTATTAGACTAACAAATATTGTGAACATACTGATAAGTGTAATAGTTGTGATTGTCAAAGTGTTGTTGCTTACTTGTCCTGCTTGTGTTCTTTGTCTCCAGGGTGATGAGCCAAAAGAGTCAGATGAGACACAAAAATTAATGAGTTTATCAACAATTCCACTGAACAGATGCACCACATCGCTATGACGACCAGGCACCATAAAGTCAGTACTATTGCCATGACGACCAGGTAGTGTAAAGTCAGTACTGTCCTGTAATGGAAAGACTTTGTTGTTTTTTTCAACCCTCATATTATTAAATGAATGATTTAAGATTGTGTCCATTAAAAAAAAACAATGAATAGTGTATTTTTTTTTAAACATGAACCTTTTTTTTCTCCTTCTAAATATAGGTAGAGAAAATCAGCTGAGCGTGGAGTTAAAAATGTCATTGTGTTTTAAAGTGTGAGCGTCAGCATGTGCACCTTTAGTGGGATCACTGAAGCCACATGTATAGTATAGGTGGAGCTTTCTGTGGTTTGAAGGCTTTTACTTTGTGAATATTCTCTAAACCTGCCACAAACCTACAGCTGTAATTTGAAAAGGAAAGAACTACAGGCTCACATGTGGTCGCGCAAGATAAAAGTTGGGGCGGGGGTGCGTTTCTTTTTTAAATCTTCAGAATGGAAAACTCTCCTCCCCTCCAACCTCCTACACCCACTTGATTTAAAATAATCCACTCTTTCCTTCGCCACAACTTGAACATTTCCAGAGGGTCTTGATGATACTTGACCACATGACGCACTAACAGATTTTTTTTGTTTTTTTTTTCTCCTTCCCCATCAGAGACACAGCTGTTTCAAGTCCCATTACGGTGCATATGAAAGGAAGGCGATTAAAGCGTCAACATCCATGCTTTTCCCACTGACATCTTTAATGAGAAACATATTTCAGACCAACAGAAATGCTTCTTTCCCCCTTTGCACTGATTGCATTTAAATGGATCCCATGAAGCTAGTGGGGGGGTGGGGGCTCAAATTAGTATTTTAAGACTGCTTTGTCACATGACACAGGTTATTCAGTTCCACATACACACAATATCTATTGAGCATATGTTTGATTTTATGACAACTTCTGCCATTCTCCTAGCAAACATTATTGCATCAGGGTTTATGGGCTTTACGAGGCAAAGAGTCCTGTCAGTCGTGGTCATATTCTGTGATTTATATTTTTTCTAGTGCTATTGTAGTGCCGAGCTGATGGTTGCCTATTATTCAAGACATCATCTATCTCAAGGTTTCTCAATGACGTGTTAACCTTTTGCCAGCCTGGTGTCCCAGCCCCAGCACATTTACATTATTTTAATAGCAGCTATATATACAGCTCCCGTATTAACAACATTATTTGAATAACACCTATATATACAGCTCATACATTAACAACATTATTTGAATAACACCTA